>PVKM010000519.1:0-95126 GCA_004027735.1 Carollia perspicillata | reverse complement strand
CGACCTCTTTCCCTACCTTGGTCCTGTAATTTGCTTGTTTACATTCTTTGCTTGGCTAATTCGAGGAGGAGGGGAATGTACCTAAGGATTTAAAAATCAATCTAGGAGTTGAAGAAATCATTCAGTAAGCTACTCTACTTTTAATGTAAAACTAAGGAAAAATACTGTTTACACTTACAGTAGTACTTTAATAAAACAAAACAAAAGGAAACTAGAAAAACAAAAATAAAAACACTTGGTATTTAACACCCAGGAATTTTCCTTGTGCCGTAACTATTTAGAAGCAGGGCCCATTTATCACTAAGTTTACCCTTATTGATTTTTTTCCCATAGTAAAAAAATGGTTGTGACTCACTTTAGGAGCACAGCAAATGCTACAGGAAAATTCATTCTAGTTTTATCCAAACCAGCAGTGAGAATAATTTATGATAGACAAGTAGAGTCAGTTTAGGAAAGTGACTCATTTTTATGCAAATGAATTCTAGCTTTCCTGATTGCCATCTCCTTTTAAATGTTGGAGTTTCTAGGGTGGTGGGGGGGGGGAGAATGAATTATTGTGGTAAACCAACAGTTCCGCTTGTTGACTGTGGAATATTTAAAGCACAGCTTAATATGCAACATGTGAAAGGGTCAAGAGAATAGAACTTAATTTGTATTTCCATATGATTCAATCAAATCCAAAATGCTATTTATTTATAGAAAAGAAGAGATCATTAGAATATGCCATTCCAGGTCTCCAGATTTTCCAAATTTATTATGAAAATTATCCTTTCCACAATCATCAAAATAGATTGCTTGGGCATATACATTCATTCCGACATGCCTAAGGAATTTAAAATTCAGTACCAATATCGGCTTCCTTGCCTTCACATTTTCCATCCCCTCAAAACAACCAGTCACTTATAAAATAAATAAATATCAACTAAATTGTTAGAGGATTAAAAATTAATAAACTTTGCCCTGACTACTGTGGCTCAGTTGGTTCAGCATCATCCTGCAAAGCAAAGAGTCTCCGGTTCGATTCCCACTCAGGGTACATGGTTGGGTTGAGGTTTGTGAGGGGCAGCCAGCCAATAGATGTTTCTCACATTGATGTTCTCTCCCTTGTTTTTCCTCTCCCTTCCTCTCTCTTTAAAATTAAATAAATAAAATCTTTAAAAAGTTAATAAACTTAAAGAGAAATTACTATAGAAAAAGCATCAATTATTTCAGGTTTAATATAGTCACTTTGAGAAATGACCATAACACCAATTAGTAGAAGAACTTGCCATTTGTCTGGGTCCAATGGGGCTGTTAGGATAAAATACCAGAGACTGGGTAGCTTATAGACAACACTTCTAGAAGATGGAAGTCTGAGGTCAAGGCTCTGGTAGACTTGGTGTCTAATGAGGGCCCACTTTATACTTCATAGATGCCACCTGCTCCTTATGTACATACATGGTAGAAGGAGCTAGAAAGCTCTCTGGAGCCTCTTTTGTGAGTGCACTAATCACAAATATGAGGGCTCCACCTTCATGGCCTAAGTATCATCCACAGGTCTCACCTCCTACCATCACATTGGACATTAGGATTCCCACATATGAATCAGGGGTGGGAAACCCATTGAGATGATAGCATCATCCATTAATGAGCTATTGTTTAACTAAATGATCAAACTATAGATTTGTCCATCCTCATCATATAGTTAACTAGCAACAGTACTTCAAAACCTACCCAACTAAACTTAGTATTTTCCTATGTAACAGCTATATAAATATTTTCCTAAAATTTTCTATAAGGTATCTAGGTGGAGGTTAAAGGCCTTGTGTTATGTTGTTAAAATTGCTGCACCAATCCTGGCATCCACAGAAAATGTGAAGGTTTTCAAGTCTGTAAAGGTAACATGAAAACATATTGCTTTTGTAATCACCTAATTTCATAAGTTTTGATTTTAAAAAAACCCGAAAATGGGAAAACACAGAACTCTAACTTTGTAAGGACACAGTGATTTAATGATCAGTTTGAAGAAAAATGTCTTGGTTTGTAAAAAACAGTCATGGTTGAACTACTCACTGAACTAGGTAGGAAAACCAGCGTCTTGACTTTCTCCCCAGGCAATGCTCCAAAGGACTGAAAAAAATAAAATGTACCTTTGAGTAGCATTTCAACTGGAGAAGTAACCAGTGTAAGATGATTTCAGATCCTCAAAAAAAAAGGGATCCTATTGTCCTGTTTTCTGTTGCGTTAGTTACTTGAAACTCTATACAATACTCAGTCATTAAAGAGTGAATTGAGAAGAATACTTCAGAAAACAAATTGATTCCGACATCACTTCTTTAACTGTGGAAAGAAAAACAACACTAAAGTAGAAGAAAATACTTAAGAGTGGAATTCCCTAGATATTCTAATTTGCGAAAGGAGGCTTCAATCCTTCTGCGAATTGCTGTGTTATGGTTCCAGCGACACCACACTGTCCAAGTCCGAAGCTGCTCTCAGTGCTTCCTTCCTCGGCCTCGCTGGCTCCCGCTCTCCCAGCTTCTACTTTGCAATGCCCTGGCCTGCACTCCCACAGCCTCGGTCCAGGATGTCCCAGCGAAACATGAAGCACACTCTAAGGGGGCTCGAGAGGGCAGAGGTAAAGACAAACAATTTTTGGAAAAAAAAACTATACGCCAAAATAATTTAAAAAAGAAAAAGCTATTCCATATTATTAAAGTGGCATTGAACTAGTTACAATGAGGAAAATGAGAACTGTGTGGAACTTACTCTTTCTGGTTTTTCAGTTTAATATTGTTTTATTTCGTAACTCGTAAAGGAAAAGGATATCAGAATCTTTCAGTGCACGTGGCCTCCGCAACCTTCATCAAGCCCTAGTGCACAAACACAGCTCCCTGTCTGCTAGCCAGGACTCAGCCCCGTTTGAGAAGCACCAGTGCCTCTATCAGAACAGAACAAAGTGCTCTCTATCCTGGGTGCCTTGGGAAAATCTCACTGCAGCTCTGACGGAAGCCAGATTTGTAAGCAAATGCACCAGGGCTCAGTCACCCATTCTGCCTTGTGCTTCTTTCATTGCTGGTCAGATTAACAGTTCCAAGAGCTCAACACTTTCTCACAGGGTAAATCACATAAAATCTTAGAGAATTAAAAAAAAAAAAGAGAAAGAAAAAAAAAGCATCCTCATAATGAAAGGAATAACAGAGAACGTGCTGGAGAAAACCAGCCACACCCTTTCTTTCTAGAGCTGTGTGGCTTTAACCCGCACACCCAAAGTAAATTGTCCTCATTTCAAGAAGCTGTCTCTCTATAAATAAACTGACCAACGTATCTTTAAAACATAAGCAGCTCAGGCTGTCATAATAAACATTGCAAAATAAATATGAAATAACATCTGGAGGCAAAGCTTTGGATGGGTGGGTTGAGAGTGCTAACTTTTCTTAGTTCTGTTAATAAAGTATGAATTTTATTTTTTAAATTTAGGAAATATTTTCCATCATTAACCAAACACAAACCAAAGATGTTCTGATTTTGCTTTAAAATACCAAAGAATGTAATGCTGTCTGTACATAATGTCTTTTCACAAGCTGGGCTACTCTTCTTATTATTTTAATGCTCATTTTCTACTCTTTAAACTAGGATAATACGCTTTGTCACTAAGCCACTTCATCTATATATAAAAATGGTTCATAATTAGCTTTAATTATTAGTAGTGCTGGTAGACAAGAAAACTACCTTCTTTTTGCTTCAGGAAACTAAAATCTTCAATGTAATGTACTAGGAAAATACAACACTTCCACTGTGAGACAATATTATAGTAATTATTACATTTAACGGTTATTACTCACTGCAACAACACGCAAAAAGACCACCTTTCCTGCGGTTCTTATATGCAACCAACTTCTGTGTAGCAATCCTATTCAATTAATGTTTATAGAGCGCCTATAGCAACTGGTCAGACTCTCTTCTTGTGCAAAACAATTACACGGCATGCTTGAGTCCTCTCACAAACTGTTACGCAGATACTTGCCTAGGAGTCACTTTGCTTACTTATATAATACTCTCACAAAATTTTTGTAGGTAACATCGTAAACATTGTATGTCCAATGCCAAAAAAAGCAGTAGAAACTTCTATCATGTGTGAGTAAAAAATCTGTATGTCTAATTTGTAGTAAATAATTATAATCAGTTAAATTATTCCAAACTTAAATACTCTCAGTTTATAATGTTTGTTTTTTTTAAATGAAACAAACATGTTAATTAGTAGTAGGACACTCAATATTTCTCATTTAGTCAGATTAGTATGTAAGGATATCTCATCTTATACAAGTGTTTTTTAAAAGTGTACTTAGTTTTCTTTCCGTAGGGAGTAGTCTGGGCAGAGGAAAAGTGCTGAGATATGATCTGAGATACGATCTGAGATACTGTCTCATCTGCGAACAGTCTGCTCCTCATTTCACATACTGATTGCATTTCGCACATGTGGCCCAACTATACAAGCAAAATGGGGAACTCAATTTTCCTTAAAAGAAAAAAAAAGGTTCTCTTTTGAAAATAACAATCATTTCATTCCATTCTTTCTTTTTCTTTTTCTGATTAACCAAAATGGCAGTTGCAGCCAAGCTGCATGAAGGATCTTCTAAATGCTCAACTCTAAAATGTGCATCAAATATTGCAAAGGTCGGAATTATTCCCAAGGTTGGGGCAGGTGATGTTTACCTAGGCAGCAAGTTGTGCTGAATTGGAAAGAACCACCCTCAGCTTTGATGACTAATTATTTCCTCTCTTGCAACAAAGATTCATCAAACAAAAACAAAACTTTATTCATATTACCAGTTTCAGAAAGAGCATTTTATTTTCATATTACAAGGTTCTAAATGACAAAATAAAACATATTTAGCCAAAGGTAAATATTTCAAAACTCAACAGAAAGGAAGGAAGATGAAATACGGGAGGAGGGGCACACTGGCAGCCCTTCACGCACAGCCATTCACCAGTCCCCCAGTGTCCCTCTTCTGGGACTCCTGGCCCTGCCTCCCTCCCAGTCAGCACACCCGCAGTTGACTGTTTCACAGAACAATCCAAATGTGCTTCTGAAGAAACGGCCAAGATGAATAATTAGAGACATCATTGGAGAACACTAGGGTTTAAGCTCTGGTTGCGCCTTGTTGAGTGAAAGTTCGTCGAGAGAGCACAGGCTTTGGAAACAGAAGGAGTTTACATTGAAATCCCTCCACCACTGACGAATTGTGCAATCTTGGAAAAATAAGTTTGTGATTCTCAGTGGCCTCTTATTTAGAGGGAATATATTACCACAGGACTGGATAGAGTTTTGAAGGTTAAAGGAAACTGAGGACATGACATGCCAGGCACATGGTGGACGGCCTGTAAATCGGTGCTGTCATTGTTAGATTTTACATATGCTTTGTTTCAAATATTTGTATATGATTTAGACACATATACACAAACACATGCACACACATATATATCTACACAGAGGTATCTAACACAACACATATACCTCCCTCTATAACTCATCTTCTTATATATTCAATTTAATAAAAGAAGATTTACTGTATACCTACCCTTTGCCAGGCGACATGCTTGATACTCTTGATACAAATACAGAAGACAAAATCCTTATTGCTGAATCTTCCTAGTGGAAGAAACACATACGCTACTCACATGCTATTAATATGTTTTTACCTAGATACATGCTTGGTGGTGCGGGGGTCACAAGGAACGAGCCCTGATCTCAGCCTTGGGAGCACTGTTTGGGGAGGGTGAGTGGCTAATTCCTAAAGTGTAAGTAACTCTTTGCCAGTGAAACCAGTTAGGAGAGGACTGATGGTATCCCTGCCTATGAGGACAGTCTGGCAAAAAAGAGCATATGCTGTTTGGGGAACTCTGAGTAGCTTTTCTGTACTGTGGCAAGAGATTTGGGAGACATATGGACAGGGAACAGATGACAAATGGCCTTATATGATCTGCGAAAAACTTTGGACTTTATCTGGAAAGTAGTGATGAGTCTGTTAAGGGTTTTAAGAATATCAATGAAATTATTCTATTTGCCCTTCAAAGATACCTTTGGTGAAAAGGAGAGGAAGTAATTTTTAAAGAGTAAAGAAAAGGAGACTCAGATGAGCAGCAGTTTTAAGTATATGGGTTTAAATTATGTCAATCAACAGCAAAATAAATAGAGCATGGCCCTGACCTGTGTGGCTCGGTTGGATATCGCCCTACAAAGCAAAAGCTCATTCACTGGTTGACCCTGGTCAGGGCTCATGCCTGGGCTGTGGGGCAGGTCTCCGGCTGGGGCCCATGAGAGGCAACCCATTGATGTTTCTCTCCCTCTTTTTCTCCCTCCATCCCCCTCTCTCTAAGAATAAGTAACTAAAATTTTCAAAATAAAATAATAAAACAAAATAAAATAGAGCCTGAATGAATGCAGGGAGAAAGGTGAAGGAGAGGAGGGGATAGTTATCAGAGACCATTTGAAGATAGTAGCTACAAGTCATGGTGACCACGAGGAGGACGCGGTGAGTGAAATGAATCCCACATTTGTCGTGGCAAGCCCGAGAAGAACATGTTACCACCAGAAAATCACCTGAGGCAAGACGGAGATTGCTTGTTCGCTTTGTTGATTTTGAGATGTGGGAGACAGTCAGTGGAGGTAAACTCACGGAAGTCTGAAATACGGGTCTGTCCCTGGTTGAAATGTATGAAATGCAGAGATTATCGATTTAGGAATAATTATCTAATACATTAATCAGAGGACATGAGTCAGTGGGCCTGAGGAGACTACTGCAGTAAAACGGAAGAAAAAAGATTAAACACATTTAGCAATATTTGAAGAGTGACTGGAGGAAAAGCAAGTTATGAAGGAAATTGAGGAAGACAGACTCAGAGGTGAATAACTATAAAACAAAGAAAGCGATAACAGAAATGTTGGGGTGGGGATTAAAAGGTGTGATTATAACAAAATCATTCTATCCAAAGACCCCATGTTCCTAGGATTTGCCAATTGGGTCATCTTCCAGAGCGTGTTTCAAAAAAGTTGGAGGAGGATCTCAGTATGCTGAGAACAGAGTGGGAGGTAGGAATGTAGGTACGCAAGAGAGAAGCTGCTTCTTTCAGTGGATGAGAAAGGGCACACCCCCCGGGGACAAAGTTTGCTTGCCCTGGGTCAGCTTTATCAAGGAAGAAATTAGACTAGAGCTCTGTAACTCCTGAAGCAAAGGAGAAAAAGAAATGTGCCAGCTTAACAGACAAAGAGTAGAACCATGCTAATCCGTAATGAAACTAAAAGTGTAACTGAATACATAATGTTAAGTGTGGTTGACAAAGAGCAATTTAACCCTTGTTTCTATCACAGTCTGTTTCCCCAACACATCTTCCAACCCTGTCTCAGATGCCCACGCCACTTCATAATTCTCAGCAAGATAATGAGTTTGCCTTCTCCTTTATCTGATTGTCTCCTTTCCTATAAAAATGCATGTAGTAACGCTATTACATCTTACTTGGTTTCTCCATCCAAAATTAATCTATATTCCTTCTCCCCTTAACACCTACTACAAGTTTAGCAACTTTTAAGCAATATTGCTTATATAATTTTTTGCCCAAAACTTACTCATATATATGCTGTATAATTAATTTCCACTTTTTATTGATAGATGAAGTACACATGAAATTTTAAAAAGCATACATTTAATTTAGAGTATAATAATATCAATTTAAGGATGTGTTATCTCTTCTTAATTATGTGTAAGTCAGTTTTTTGAATCATGAATACACATCTTTGACAAGAAGGAAAACTGTTCAAGTGAACTTCTTGGTACCTAGTAGAAAAATTTTATTAAGAGAAATTTAGACCTAAGTATATTTTATATGAAGGATAATTTTTTGCTCCTTTATCTGTCTTTTCCATATTGACATGGGTTCAGCTATTCAATTAAAAATTAGACGTTTTATTAATGTGTTCAGTTGCTGACAGGAAGCATCCTGTGCTTAGCATATTCATCAAAAATACGGCTAAATTGTCTCCATTAGCTTATACGATGTCTAAAACCAGAAACCTAATGTAATGCCTATAGTATAGATGCTATCTCTGTGCCTGATAGGAACTCAGATAATGAGTAAACATCACATATCTTTACAGTTCCTTCTAAACAGAAAACGAGAGAGATACTTGATTTTCAGTCAGATTCTAGATCATAAGAGCTGGTATAGAAGGATCAGAAAAGCAAGCAGTTTTCTAATATCGATTGTATATCTTTTTAAAAAAGACATCCATTCCATTTTACTACTTCCTCAAAACTGCTTATTTTCAAGACACTTATTTTTTGTCTAAATAACAAGGCCTGCCCTGAGGAACAAATGAAGGTTCTGAGGACTGTGATAAAGTTGTGCGTTTATACCTGACAAAATTCAAAACCCACTACGAAGCTGTTGATGTGGAAGCAAGAGGAACAGACCTGACTGACGTCAGGGTGCGCTGCTCAGGCCCGGCCCCTGCTCCCCGGCGTCACCGCAGCTCACAGACCCCAGGCTCTGCCTTGCCAATCACCCTTTCCTGTCATGTTTCTCTGGGTTGGGAGGTTGGTTTTTTAAAACAGCTTTTAAAGTAATAATTTAGGGAAATTTTATGAACTGAATGTACTCTGAATTTAACAAAGGATTCGAGAGAACGTCTTTGCATATATTTATGAATAGAATTTACAGAAGTGGCTACAATTACATGGATCTATATCTAGCTGAGCAAACCCATGTAAGAAATATTGAGAAAATTATCTACGCCAAGCTGCAGGTTCTGAAATAGTGCACCAAAGTCTTTGTCCTTCGTTCTTTACTGTTTTTTCATCCCACTAGCTTAGAAGAAGCTAAAGAAAGCATGCTTATCTAAATTTGAAAAAAAAAATACAACTCTAAGGGAAATAACTGAAACTTTGTTTTTTTTAATTGTTGTTCAAGTACAGTTTTCTTCCTTTTACTCCCATCCCAGCCCACCCCCCCAGCCCTCCCCACCTCCCTCTTATTTCTACGCCCTCTTGTTTTTGTCCTTGTGTCCTTTATACTTGTTCCTGTAAACCCTTCCCTTTTTCCCCTGAAATTCCCTCCCCTCTCCCCTCTGGTCACTGTCAGCCTGTTCTCTATTTCAGTGTCTTTGGTTATATTTTGCTGGTTTGTTTTGTTGATTAGTTTCCTGTTAAAGGTGAGATCATATGGTTAGAAATAACTGATACTTTGGATGAGAACATAAAAATTGTAAAAATAGACAAACAGAACGGAAGTATAGACTAGGACCAAAGCAAAATCAATAAAATGAGAAAGCATTAAAGTACAACAAATGTCAAGGAAGAAGGGAATTAATCGCCACTGGCCTGGGGAAAAAATCAGCTCTTAGAGACAAGCTTAATAGGAGTTAAGAGTCTGGACAGGTGCCTAAAGCCACTGACGAAGCAGTCCAGCCGCAGACAGCTCGTCGTCTTCCCGGGGCTGCTGCTGCTTCCACCTCGGGGTCAGGCCCTGGGAACCAGCTAATCTGGGTGTCTGCTAGAATGTCTGCAGAGGCCCCATAATAGAATCCCCTGTCAGTTAGTCTGGGACTTTGAAAAGTAACTGTTTATTCATGCTCTCTCAAGTTCACCCCTGACCTCTGTGGGGACATGTGAGACCAGAGAGTTCCAGAACCTGAAGTGAGATTTTCACAGGAGGGGGAGGATTCATCTGCCTAATTAAACATGTAAACACCAAGGCCCCTTTCCAATCTACCCCTGCCCTTGAGAGAATTATTTAAATTTCAGTTAAAGCAAGGAAATGGAGAGCTCAATTTACAAAAAGTTTGATGATACAGGGTCCAGCACAAATAAGGCCCCAAGTTTTATTTCAAAATCTTTTATTACAAAATCATAAGCATGTAATTCTGTAACATAACAATATCACACTGAAGAACAGCATGCGGCATTTGGGGTGAAATGTTCAAATTAAAACTATAAATCATTACAGCCATATTATTACCCTACCCACCTCACTCAAGCAGGCCTTACTTCTGCTGGACGTTGTATGTTGGAATCCAGGTATGGGTTGGGAGAGATGAAAGGAAGGGGTGAATAATTCAGATTTGAAGCAACACAGATTAAACAAGGAAATAATACAATTTTGGGGGAATGATAAGAGATGAGAGGAAGATACATGGATGAAGAAGACCAATAAAGAGTGAGATTTTCTGTCAGTGTTTATATACCTTAACTTCTTTTTTAAACTTGGACATCTGGCACCATCAAGCTTTATATTTGCATGCAACTGTCATTGTGACCCCCTACTCATTCCCTTTATGCTGATCAAAGACTTGAGCAGATCATTTGTAAAGTCAGATATGTACCCTTATTTCTACTATATCTTAGATAACTGTCCCATCCGTGCACACAGTATTTCCAACACTCCCACCTCATTATCTGTGTATCTCTCTATGCACACCCAAACCATGTCACATCTGGAATTCTTCCAGCTCTGGATTTACAATTTATGGATCACCATACTCCATAGTGATTTCCTACATTTTCTGTTAAATTTCCTAAATTTTCTGCTCTCTCAACTCGTAGGTCCGCAAATAATATTCTTTAATCCCATTAAGAACTCTAATCTGTGGTCATTCAATTTATCTTAATCTCTCATCCTCTTCCTTATTTCATTATATTCAACTAAGCCTCGTTTTCCACATTTGTAAATGATATGTAAATCATATTTGATGTGAGGGATAAAAATCAATTACATAAAACACAACATTTCTCTTTGCTAAGAGTAGGCACTTAACAGTCATTGTCAACTTGGTCTTCTTATACTTCATAATTTATTATTTAAAAAACATCAGTAGATGAGTGGATCAAAAAACAGTGGTACATTTAAACAATGTAATACTACTCAGCAGAAAGAAAGAACTCCTACCTTTCATGACAACATAGATGGAACTGGAGACAGACTATCATGCTAAGTGAAATAAGCCAATTGGTGAAAGACAAATACCATATGACCTCACCTTTAAGAGGAATCTAATGAACAAAATAAACTAATGAGCAAAATAGAACTAGAGGCACAGAAACATGGAATAGACTGACAGTGGCCAAAGGGGAGAGGGGAGGGAGTGGTGAAAAGAAGAGGAAGGGGCTAGTCCAAAAAACATGTATGAATGACCCATGGACATGGATAGTGGGGTGGGGATTGACTGTGGGAGTGGGGGGTGGGCTGAGCAAAGGAGGGCAAAGGGGGAAAAACTGGAACAGCTATAATAGAATAACAATAAAAAACTGTCTTGCCATAACCATCGATGTCCTTGCCCTTTATCCTTCTTCTGCACCTAATTAGCAAAACTCTAGCCCTGGATCAACCAGACGTGTGTTCTGCAGTCTTGTATCTGGCTGCCAAACACTGTTGAAAACAAATGCCACAACTGTGTGGAGTGATGCCACTACAAATTCATGGTCTCCCACATCAGTCAAACTATTAACATTACACAGTAAAACTTCTAACTATCCCAAGTCTGCTTCCTTTTTCATTCCGCACAATAATATTTGCAGATCTTCACCACTTTGATTTTCTCCATCACTCTCAGGAAATGAAGTCTACTTTAGAGAGAATATAGAGACCATTATGGAAGAATGATCTTCACTTCCTGTCTCTCCCCAGAACACCAAAACAATATATAAATATACTTAGACCTTCTCTTCCTATTTCAGTTAAGTGGTTGTTTTTTATTTCAGATGTTAATCCCTCCATCTGCTTTTGGTATCACATATGGCCATTTCTTTGGAAACCTTACTGAAATCAAGTGTACCTCCTCTCTTCTCTATCTTTAACTTCTTTTTTTCTTTCAACATCTCCCAGCTTGTCTTTTTTCTCCTTCTAGTGATGATTTTACTTTTCCTTTCCCTCCTATAGGAAAGTACAAAAGCAATATGTACTTACGTTTGCCATCCTCACCATCCCATTTCTTAAGACTGATTCAGCCAATGTGCTTTTTTAAAATGCATCATTAATTCTAATCTTACAGATGTCTTTCTAGTTGCTTAATATAACAGACATGTTGCAGTCCTTACCTTGAAGGGCTTCTCTACTACGAATGGTGTTCTTTACCATCTTTCTTCCTTGAATTCTTTTCTTCTGATGGTTATGATGTCAATAACCATTGATTTTCCTCCTTTATCTCCCATGCAGAAAATCTCATTGATTTCTTGGTCTTAACTGCCATTTAATTTTAATATTCTAACATTTAAATTTTCAACCCTGGTCCACTCCAGATCCATGTAGATGATGGATAATTTAAGAAAACCAAACAAACAAGCAAAACTTCTTGACTCGAATGTTCTATAGCATTTTAAACTTAAGTTATAAATTGAACTCACCATTTTCCTCCTACCTGCAAATGTGCTTGTCTCCTGTTTTTCCTATCTTGACACATGACCACTTCCCATCCATTTTCTCAAGTCAGAAATTACATTTGAACTTCACATTTGTCCGGTAATTAAGTCTTGTCAATTTTTTTCCTTAGTATTCCTTAAATCTGTTGCTTTGTTGTTATTGCTCTTCCATGATCACTGCTGTACACTTGGCTTTCCTTGTAGCTTCCCACAAGACATCCCTGGTTGTGTCTGCCAAACTTCACTGGAGCTACACACCACTGCCAGGTGTCCTCCCAATCTAAAATTACCCAGCCCCTCTCCTGATGTTCACCATTGCTTTAAAAATTATTTAAAAATACCCTTTTCCTTTTTTAAAAAACTCACTATGTAAGTAAGTATATATGGGCCTCTTTGCCCAGAAGCCTCTGGACAGTCTCAGACTATAAGGGACTTCCTCTCTTATGAAACCCTGCCCAGGCACTGCCCACAAAAGCTTGTTGTCTGTTACTACCTCTCATGGGCCTATTGATTCCTTTGATGGGCTCGAAATCTCTTGAATCTTGACAGTGGTCATACTATACTCCCTCCAGGATAAAATCCAAACTTCTTTTTTTTATTTATATTTAGAGAGAAGGGAAGGGAGAGAGAGAGGGAGAGAAACATTGATGCTTGAGAGAAACATCAATTAGTTGCCTCTTGCACACTCCCAACCAGGGACCAGCCCGCACCCCACGCATGTGCCCTGACCTGGAATGGAATTGGCAACCTTGCAATTTGCAGGATGATGCCCAACCCACTGAGCTACACCAGTCAGGGCAAAAATCCAAACCTCTTATCAGAGCATATCAAAGATTCCATCGTCTGGTCTCTGTCTGTTCCTCTGGCCTCATTTCTTACAAACATTTTTCTTCATACCTGCTACATTTCAACAGTAACCTATTAATTGTAAATTCTCAAAAGGCCATATTCTAGCCCATCTTTGGACTATGATAACTTCTTTACTGGGATAATGAAATAATACCTATACATAACTAGAAAAATTTAAATCAGCCAAAGTTAATAAGAAGTTAGATAACTGTTTACGCTATATTCCTCAGAGGCTGTTTAAATCAATAATCATTCATTTATTTCTTCAACAAATAGTTAGCACATACTTACTCTGTAATTGGAATTATTTTAGGTACTCGGGGAAAATTCATGAATAAAATAGACAAACATGCATACACAAAATCCCTGTGCTTGGGAAGCTTCATTCTCGGGGGATGAGATGGCAGTTGGAAATTTTAGAAAAGTGGACAGAAAAGATTTCGGGGAGGTGGCACTTGAGTGAGCTTGGGGTTTTGCTCCGGGATAAATGGGGAGCTACTAGACAGTTTGAGCAGATAAGTGCCATGATCTGACTAAAATTTCAACAGAATCGCTTTAGCCTCTAGGTTGAGAACAGACTTCAGGAGACGAGGAGCAAAGGAAGCAACGAGGGAAGGTGGTCTTAGAATAGGTTGACAGCAGAGGAGCTGGTGCTAGACGGTCAGATGCTGGGATTATTTTCAAAATAAAGCCACCAGATTTGATCATAGGTTATAGGTAGGGTGTGAGAGAAACAATGGAGTAAGGAATGACTCTGATATTTTTTTTTTCTGAGCACCTGGAAGGATGGAGTAGCTCTTAACTTTATGCATAAGAGTACAGTACGGTCTTAGTGTTCATTCTTTTACTTCAAATTTAACCTTTTTCCTCAATAAACAGTAACTGTTATTACACATGGCAGGCAAAAGCAAGTTTATAGTGGTAATACAAATAAATAACACAATAATTAATAAATAATAATATAATAATAAACTCTGTTTTGTATACACACAACTGTAAACCTACTTGTGCCCATTTCTGTATATCAAAGTTCTGAAGAAAATAATGATCCCCGGAGAAAAAATATCTGAACCAAGCAATCACATTTCAAATGTCAAAATAGAGTAATGACAAGTTGGGTGGTTCAGTGTGTTCTAGATATTCTGATATTCCATATGGTCTAAGAATAGTACAAGCCAAACTGCCTCTGTAATACATGAGTCACAAACAGGAACTGTTTAAGAATTGCAAAAATACAATATAAATACCAAAGTGAACTGTAAGATTTACTTTGAAAATCTATTATTCTTTTGTTTTATAACCCTTCTTTTTTCCTTCCTCCTCTTCTTCTTCACTCTTCTTCTATCACCTTCAATTTTGTTATTCTTTTCTTCTCTGTAAACTTCATTTTTAACTTGGTTCCTCTTTGGCCCTTTAAATTTTCAAGGCCTTGGTTTTATTCTGTAGTCAAAGTGTGATTTCTGGAGCATGTGTGTGGATTAAAGCTTATTCAAATCCATCCTGTTTTATCTTAATCAACCTCTTCCTATTAGCAATGCAAAAAGATCCAAATCTACTATGAAATTTAGTTGGTAACAGAGGGGAACTGATGAGTCTTTCATCGTGAGTAGGCGGAATACATACTTGCCTCATGATTGCCTGAGCAGTATATATACATTGCTGTAAAAATAGGAAGTCCTAGGATGAAGAGAATTAAATATTTATGTGAGACTGAAAATAAGGACATAAATTTTAGAGCCAGGAGGCTTGGGAATTACGCATTATACCTCGTAAATTGGATGACTTTAGGCAAGACATTTAACCTCTCTGAGTCATAATTTCCTCATTTGCTGTCATGAGCATATGTTTGTGATATAATCTTTCTTAAAAGTCAGCCTGGCAACTGCCTGGCTAGCTGTCTGCTGAGCAGCCCAGCACCAAGGAACAGACAATAGTCACACACAGTAACTATGTTATTCACTCAGCTTTCATTAAATGCAGGTTCATTCAAATTAGAACATCAACATATATTAATATCCTACTCACACTCTAACAATCTAAGAGAAATATAACACACACACACACACACACACACACAGAGCAATCAATGGGAGATAATAAACCCATTCCAGAGTCTCAGAGTTCCAAAATAGTGGGACCCAAGGAAGCACACACCAAGGAACGTCATAATTACATCACCCAAGATTAAAGATAAGGAGAGAATCTTAAAAGCAGCAAGAGAAAAGGAGAGAGTTATCTACAAAAGGAGTTCCCATAAAACTATCAGCTGATTACTCAAAAGAAACCTGGCAGGCTAGAAGGGGCTAGAAGGAGGTATTTGAAGTCATGAAAGGATGCAAAGACCTACATCCATGATTACTCTATTCTGCAAAACTATCATTTAGAATGGAAGGACAGACAAAGTGTTTTCCAGTAAATATCAAGTTAAAGGAGTTCATCATTACCCAAGCCCTTAATATATGAAATGTTAAAGGCCTTATTTAAAAATAGAAGAAGATCGAAACTATGAACAGCAAAATGACAACACATTCACAACTATCAACAACTGAACCTAAATAACAAATACAAAAACAAACTAAGCAAACAACTAGAAAAATAATACAATCACAGAAATGGAGATCACTTGGAGGGTTATTGGCAGAGAGGGGGAGGGGAGAGATAGGGAAAAGGTACAAGGAATAAGAAGCATAAATAGTAGGTACAAAATAAACAGGGGGAGGTTAAGAATAGCATAGGAAATGTAGAAGCCAAAGAACTTATGTATATGACCCATGGACATGAACTAAGATGGGGGTGGAATGCTGGTGGGTGGGTTGGTGCAGGGTGGAGGGGGTTAAACAGAAAAAAATGGGACAACTGTAATAGCATAATCAATAAAATATACTTAAAAAGTGATATCTACCATATTTATAGTTTCACCCACACTCATGGGTGGAGGTTATACAGGCAATGGGTCTGTGGGGGTCATCTTAGAATTCTGCCTGTTGCAGGTGATATACCATGATATCCACTCCCCATAACTAAAACAATTAAAATAAGATTTTATAGGAAATGCTACTTGGTTTAATGTTTTTCATATACAAGAATCTTGACTGTAATAATCAACTCAGTCTAGGTATATTATAGAACAGTGTTACCTTGAGGCTTTCTCAAATTCATTAATTTTTTCTTTATTCACCTATCTCTGCCATTTATTTAACAAATATTTGTTGACTCTCTGCTATATGCTATCCACATTTCTAGGCACTGGTGACAGGATAAGGTAAGCATGGTTTCAGCCTTCACAGAGCTTATCGATCTTCCTGAGAGAATAAAACAAACAAATAAAATCTCTGAACAAGGAAGAAAACAAATAAATATAATCTTTGCTAATTGTGGTAAGAGCTTTCAGACATTGAAAGTCTTTTAGCAGGGTAGTGACATTATTCAGATGGCATTTTTAGAAAATGTCAGTGAACAATAATATTAAGAGATTAATGTTTGTTGAGAATGACTAAACCCATTCATGAAATGAGAATTCAGTACTTTTACCACACAAAAACCTAACTATATTGGCCTTAGGGAGAACTCAAGCCTCTTTCCTAAGTCTACCATAAGTTCTACAGACAATAAAAAAGAACAACTCTAGTTTAAGTCTTTTCTCATGTGGAAAAAAAAAAACTTGAAGATATGTGTTCCAGGGCATGTAGGGGGCTCGATGATGTCACAGATCCAGGTCCATGGACTTTAGCTCATGACTTCCACCTTATGGTCCAAGAAAACCAGTCATTTACAACTGGATTGCATTACAGCCAGCTGAAAAGGAGGCTTGAAGAAATGGGGCAAAGAGCATACGCCAGCTAATCAAAGTAAGGAAGCTATAAAAACAAAACAAAACCTTCTGCTTACATGCCATTCATCTCGTTTACCAGAACTCAGACACATGGTCATATCTTGCACCAAGAAAGATTAGAAAATGGAGCCTTCTTTCCAGGCAGCCATATTTCTAACTAAACCCCAAGCTGTCCATTACGAGGAAAGAAAGGAGAATGGAAACTGAAGTAAGCAAGTCTCGGCCATGTGGTAAAAGCCAGGAAGGGAATTTGCGTGGAGTAGGCCACGTCCACAATGTGTGGCCAGCTTTTTTCTGGGCCTCTCAAGCTAACTTAATGCAGACAAAGGGGTCCTCTACATGGGCCAGCCTCCACATCTAGAGTTCCCAATGCAGAATGTGAAGCTGAAGCCCCAAGTAGGATCGGTGTAGCAAACTGTGAATGTAAAACAAAACAAAACAAAAAACCAGAAGGAATGAAAGTGTTGGTATATCAGTCAGGACTATCAGGCATATGAAACAGAGTGCCTTGAATGAGCTGAAGCAGAAAAAGATGTTTTATTGGTAAGATATTTGTCTAATGCTCAGAACTTAGAAAATTACCAAATAACAAGACTTTGAAAGAACAGGTAGGTGTTGAACTAGCCTCAGGCATAAACCAGATACTGAATGGATCTTCTTTATATGGTAATATTCTCACCATGTTCTCTCTACTTCTCACCTCTGTTTTAGGGATTGAGGGGACTCAGCTATATTTTCTTGGATTTCCCAATATGGTGAATACATGGAATGCTTCCCAACTACTCAGTCGATGGTTTCTGACCAGGGAAGTGATAGAAAGAGATGAAATTCCTGGAAAGGGACCCTGCTTTGTCCAGTTTGCAGGATATTTCCATCCATGGACTAATCACTGTCAGCCCCTAGCTGAACACAGTGGATGAAAACATGGAGGCACGGGGGCTGCACAGGAAGCAGGAGGACAGCTACAGAGCAAACAAGCCCACAGAGGTCTGTTAGACTTGGAGCGGACATACTGAGGCTTTGGAAGTCCTGAACACCAGATCCAGCAGCAGCAGGAGAGGCAAAAAGAAAATAAATGTTTCTAAATGTATTTTAGAATTTTAAAAACTCTTCAGAAATAACAGTAAGATCCATTTAAGGGATTTATCATTTCTTGTGGGAACAAAGGATGTTCTTGATTAAGAGAAAGAGATTCATTTTGTTTAGTTTTATAGGGAGAAAACAATTTTCAGACACTTTATATTTCTGGCCTCATCTGATTGAGCTAGGCTTTTATCTGGTGTATGTTGCATAACCCTGGCTAGTTCTTCCACCCAGCTGCGGAAGAAGAGCCAAGGGAGCTCCCTTGAGCTCCTTTCCCAGCCAACCCGAAAAACACAGGGAAAGGGAATCCAACCAGCTCTGCCCTGTGCCTTGGACCAAACACTCTCTTTATTTTCTGCGCTTCCTTCCACTGTTTGTTGCTAGATGGTGTGCTTTCCTTGACTCAAAGAGAGCTGACATTCAGAATTTAGATTTAAATTTTGGAATAGAAGCAAATAAAGCAAGTAGGCCATCCACTGAACTTTGGCCCTATGCCTCTTAGGCCCAAGAAGCTCAGACGAAGGCCTGTGGTTGAGACTAGCCCAGCCCAGTGGAGCTCTCCATGGGAATTTGGAGCCACCCCCAGATAACAGTAAAGTGTTCCATTGTTTGATTTTCGTCTTTTGTGCATGTTTTTCTTTGATTTGTGGGTATGGGAACCTGTTAAAAATAGAATTAAGGTCCTTGTGGTGTTCTGTTTTGGCTAGCCATATCTCTTTCCATAAAAATCTCTTGCAGTTCACACATACACACATATGCATACACACATGTACTTATCACAACTAAATACATACATGCATATGTGGGGTTCTGATATACTAATATAGTGTTAATTCTTTTTTGCTAAGGAGCTTATAAGACTCCTTTAGCCAGTGTAGATAAGGATATATAGTATCAATACAGCTTCAGTCTAGAATCCTCTTATATTCTCTTCTATGACCGTGATAGTTTTTATCAGGCCACCTACATTGGGATTTGTGTCTCTCTTATTTAAAAGCCCTCATTACTATTTTCAGAGTAGTCTTTTTTTCTCATATCTACATGTGCAAATTTCACTATCAGTTGATTTCTATACAGAGTTGACTTCTCTAATTTGTTCGATAAAATACTTTCAGCCTGCTTTATTTCTTAACCTTGAAATTCTCTCTCTCTTTCTCAGATGGATGGATGGATGGATGGATGGGAAAAAGAAAAAAGTTAGGAAAGAAATTAGGAAAAAGGAAGGAAGGGAGGCTGAAAGTTCTCAGAGAGCACTAGTATTATACTTCACAAACAGCAAAAAGACTTATTCCTGATTAGGGTAATAACTTTCACATTGACTAACACATGAATATCATGTTATGACATGTCCTATGTCAACACTGACTGCAGCAATTGAAGATGTGTCTATTTAACAATTTCACACAGAGCATCACAGAGGTTATAATAAACACAGTTAACTCAGTATTGGTTCCCTCTTTTGGTAGAGGATATCCACAAAGGTCATAGATTCATAGGAATCCCTGAGGGGTTAAAAGGAGTCTCAGAAATGAGAAATTGTGGCTGACAAATAAACATTTTACTACCTCTTGGCTTAGCATTTTCTGTGCCTTAAAACAAGTCAGGGGAAAGGTCTGCTAGGCCTAACAGTGGGTTTAAGAGTCCATCTGGCACCTCTGAAATAGGAAATCCCTGAGAGATGGCCCCTCTTTTAACTCCCATTGTTTCTTGTTGGTGTGGGGTCCAATCACCCAGCATAGAAATTAGTATTACTGCTTCATTTAGAAGTTTTGTTGACCTGAAAGAGTTAATAAATTTGTAATATGGATTCACCTAGGAATGACTCTTTTTCTCTCTTACATCTTTCTTACCTGTGCTAACTTGTAAGTACAGTTATAATATAAGGAAAGTAAGTTTAAAATAAAACATAGATATTATATAGTTAGTATTCTAAAAAAATAAACTAGCATCTAAGCTAGGCAGATATAAATTGCATTGTTGTGACAGGGTTATAACAACCAGATGGGGAGGATGCCACCTGCTCTGTGTTAAAGCACCAACACCTGTGATTGACTTGTTTTTAAAAGTAAATTTGAATCTTGAGAAAGAAGAATGTAGTTGGAGGTATCACACTCTCCAATGTCAAACTATACTACAAAGCTACAATGACCAAAACAGTATAGTACTGGCACAAAAATAGACACATAGATGAATAGAACAGAATAGAGAGCCCAGAAATAAACCCTCACTTATATGGTCCACCAATCTATGACAAAGTTGGTAAAAAAAATATGGGGTCTGGCAGAAGTAACTCCTACTTGAATGTGGTTGGTAAGTAATAATATTGGTGTAATAATTTGTAGTTTTAATTTGAACATTTCACCTAAAATGTCATATGGTTTGCTTAAGTGTGATACTGTTATATTACAGAACTACATGCTTATGATTTTGTACTAAAAGATTTTGTAATAAAAAAATTATTTGTGCTGGACCCTGTACACTGGAATAATGACAGTCTTCTCAATGAGTGCTGTTGGAAAAACCAGATGGATACATGCAAAAAATGAAACTGGACCACTCTCTTACACCATGTACAAAAATAAAATGAGTTAAAGACTTAAATGTAAGGCCTGAAAACATGTAACTCCTAGAAGACAACATAAGAAGTAAACCATCTAACATCAGTCTGTATAATATCTTTATGGACACATTCCCTTAAGCAAGGAAACAAAAAAAAATAAACAAGTGGGACTACATTAGACTAAAAAGCTTCTGCTCAGTGAAAGAATCCTTAACAAAACAAAAGGCAACGTACTGACTGAGAGAAAATATTCATAGATGATATATCTGATAAGGGGTTGCTATCCAGAATATATTTGCTCAACTCAATAACAAAAAAATAAACAATGTGATCAACAAACAGGCAGAGAACATGAACAGAAATTTCTCCAAAGAAGACATACAGATGGCCAACACACATACAAAAAGATACTCAACATCACTAATCATCAAGGAAATGCTAATCAAAACCACAATGAGATACCACCTCACACCAGTCGAAATGGCTGCTATAACATAAGTGAACAAATAGCATGTATTAGGAGGACGTGGAGAACAGGGAGCGCCGGTGCAACACTGATAGAACTGCAAACTGGTGCAGTCTCTGTGGAAAACAGAATGGAGATTTCTCAAAAAACTAAAAATAGACATACCATATGACTCAGCAATTCCACTTCTGGGTATTTATCTGAAGAAAATGAGAACACTAATTTGAAAAGATGTATGCACACCTATGTTCATTACAGCATTATTTATAATAGTCACCATATGGGAGCCACCTAGGTGTCCATCAGTAGATGAATGGATAAAGAAGTTCGATATATGTATATAAACAGAATATTACACAGCAATGAAAAACAAAATCTTACCATTTGTGGCAACATAAATAGATCTAGAGGGCATTGTGCTAAGTGAAATAAGTCAGACAGAGAAAGACAGATACCATATGGTTTCAATTACATGTGGAATTTAAAAACAAAAGAATCAAATAAAACAAAAACAGACTCATAGGAACAAAGACCAAAGGAATGGCTACCAGAAGGAAGCAGGTGGGGAGAATGGGTGAAAAGGGGAAGAGGAATATAGGCAATAATATTGCGATAAGTTTATGTGGCAATAAATGATTACTAGAATTAGTGGGCTTATCAGAGTGTAACATATAAAAATGTCTAATAACTATGTTGTACACCTGAAACTCAGGTAACCAATTATAAGATTATATACCATCTATATTAAAATAAATAATAAATTAAAAAAATAAATTTGAACCAATTCAAATTTTATTTCTAAGATATTTCACTCTCATTCTTTTCATTTCTTGTATTTCGATATATGTAGGGCTGGGGACACTCAGTGTTTTGTCTCTGCCTTGGATCCTCTTCCATCAACTCACCAACCTTCCCCACCAATTTCCCTCCCTAAGTTTCTGGCCTGTGCCAGAGACTCTTGAAAACTGCCTGAGGAAAACTGCAGGTGTTTACCCACAGTCTCAGAGCAAAATTGCCAAAGGTGCCTGAGGGCTCAAGTATCTTCCACACTGCAACCCTGCCCCGACCCCCCGCCTCCCCTGCCTTCCGGCCCTCTGCCAGTTACTTAAGGACACAGAAGTATAAGTGCCCAGTTTTTTCTTCTTCCAATCAGGAAAGGTTATGAGGTGAATTTCACATTGTCCACGACGCAAATCTGGGTCTTCTCCCTGCATTGTTTTGCTTCCTTGGCCTGCTAACCCTACTCTCTTTCTGATGTCTCCTGTGTACACTTCTCTTACATATCACACATCTGGGGGTTTGTATGCTCTGAGAAACCTGGCCTAAGACAATATGCTGTCTTTATAGAGGGGAAAATGATAACCTTGGAGACGCTCTGTTAGAAATTGCACGGATTGCACAGGGCTCCAAGTCCACCCACAGAACTGTCCTTCATAGGAATATAGGAATGTCACCTGTCAGATGTGCAATTCCCCACCCCCCGCGAAATGTTAGAATCTCTCCCCAAATGAAGCCTGGAAAAGGAACACTTTTATATATTCAGTCTTTTTGTCTCAAGAGAAAGAAAAAATAAGTCAATATCTGTACAAGTTCAAAGTTTCTTATGTCAATTTGGGATTTTTTAAAGACAGAAATGTATTACAATCTACTTATTTTTAAAAAACCATGAGACTGTCGAATTCTACAGGTTTATTTCAAGAATAATTTTCACTTCAGTTAACTTTCTAGAGAAAAGGAAGAAATAGAGGAGGAAAATAGCAGTGGATGGGGGAATGAAGAGAAAGACCCAGTGAGAATCCAAACACACAATCATGCCTAGTGCTCAGACAGTGCTTATTGTGAGCCAAGTATCACTTCCATACACACATACAGATGTGCGTACCTACAAGATATGTCCAGAAAAAGTTCCAGCCATTGTTAAAGTAACAAGAATGGTTTGCATGATATTGATACGTAACCTGGCAGCCAAGGAGAGTGGCCAGAAGTGTGCATGTGTGAACAATGATGAATTCACTGTACTAGTAGACACCATTGAGTGAGCAGGTGTACGGTGTGGCCATCACATCACAATGACTGAGCAGGTAGAGCAACAAATCTGCATCGAATTTTGAGTTAAGCTTGAACATTCCTCTGTGGAAACTATTCAGATGATTCACAAGGCTTTTGGGGATGATGCAATGAGTGCAGGGCAAATAACCTGTGGCACAAACACTTCAAAGATGGTTGAGAACCTGTGGAAAGTGACCCATGTCCTGGAAGGCCTCCAACAAGCAGAACACCTGAGAATGTTGAACGTGTATGGGCTGCAATCAACAAAGATCAGCAACTGACCTTCATCAGTTGAGAAACACAATACTACAAAAACAGCCACAGCTACGAGCAACTGGTGATTGTCAGCTTCATCACCACTCTCACACTTCATGTCTGGTGTAGAGTTTCTTGGCAAAACATCAAATCACCCAGGTGACTCAGCCCCCCTACAGCCCAGATTTGACACCCTGAGACTTCTGGCTTTCCCCAAAACTAAAATTACCTTTGAAAGGGAAGAGATTTCAGACAGTTAATGAGATTCGGGAAAATGTGACAGGGCACCTGAGACTGATTCCAACAAAAGATTTTGTGGAGTGTTTTGAATAGTGGAAGAGACACTGGGAGAACTGTGTGAGGTCCCAAGGTGCATTCTTTGAAGGGGACTGAGGTGTCATTGTCCTGTGTACAATGTTTCTTATACCTTGCATCTTCTTCAGTAAATGTCTGTATTTTTCATAGTACGTGGTTGGATACTTTTTGGACAGAGCTTGAATACACATGTACATATAGATTATATAGGCATATGTATGAGTTGGGTACTATTATTATCTTCATATTTCGAAAGGAATAAATTGCAATGCTGAAATATTAAGTAATTTGTCCAAGTCATCCCACAATATGTGATAGAGATAAGGTCTGGTCCCAAGGGATCTGGCTCCAGGGTCTAGGCCTAAACCTCCATGATGCACTGCCTGTCCTGGGGGATAGTGAGAGAAATGAGTAGAAAGAGGCAGAGACTGAAATAGAAAGATGCAAAGTTAATTGTCTCATCTGCAATTTGATCTATTTTTTCTGCTTTCTTTTAGATCAAGTATCCTTTTTATTCTATGGATTCCTACCATTGACTTATTTATTACCTTTTCCTTTTTGTTTAGTGATGGCTTTAGATGTTACAATATACCAACATTAGAGTCTGACATTACAGTCTGCCTTCAAAAAATATTTTTAACTCATGTATAGTCTAAAAATCATAAAGCCATATATATCCATTCTCCTCTCCCATTCTTTGTGCTATTTTTGTTATAATTTTATTCCATTAATGCTTTAAACTGCACAACACATTGTTATTCCTTTGGCTTTAAATAGTCACTATATTTTAGAAATGTAAAAAATGAGTTAAAAATAAGATATCCATCTTTCATCAATTTAGTATTTCAGATTCTTTTCATTCGTTAAAATTCAAATTCCCTTTATTATCATTTTCCACCCAGCTGAATAAGTTTTTTCCTTTCCTTTTCTTTTTTTTTTTACATTTCTTGTCATTCATGTTTGTTAGCAATGAATTCTTCCAACTTTATCAGTCTGAAAAAAGTTATATTCTGCTTTAGTATTTGAAACATATTTCTACTGGCTAAAGAATTCCAAATTAACCATGTTTTATTTCAGTGCTTTGTAAAGGGTAATACATTCGCTGTTTTCTGGCTTCCATTGTTTGTGTTGTTATTCTCGGATATGTTTCATTATATAATTGTTTTCTCTGGTTATTATTAAGGCTTTCTCATTATATCTAGTTTCCTGTAATTTGATTATGATGTGACTTGACATGATTTTCTGAGTTATTTTATTGATCATCTTGGATCAGTGGATTTATAGCTTTCATCAAATTTGGAAAATGCTTATTCATTATATCTTCAAATGTTTTTCTGACACTCCCCACACCCAATCCCTTTCCTCTGGGGTTCCAATTACATGT
Organism: Carollia perspicillata; assembly: GCA_004027735.1. Classification (NCBI taxonomy): domain Eukaryota; kingdom Metazoa; phylum Chordata; class Mammalia; order Chiroptera; family Phyllostomidae; genus Carollia; species Carollia perspicillata. Next base: position 69,947 of record PVKM010000519.1, on the reverse strand, counting down.
ATATTAAACTGTTACATGTTCTCCTCCTGGACATTGATTGTTTTGGTTTTCAACCTATTTTTTCTTCTCTATGCTTCACTGTAGCTAGTTTCTATGGCTATGTCTTCAATTTCACTGATATTTTCTTCTACTGCATCTAGTCTGTTCTTAATTCCATACTATGCACTTTTCATTTCTGATATTATATTTCCATCTCTAAAACTTCCACGCGGGGTGTTTTTATTCTGTCTATATAAAAGACTCCTCTCCTCATCAGTTCTCCTCTAGTATCTTGGACAGGTGGATCTCATGTTCTGCTTTACCATCTTGAACATGTGATTCATATTTGTAAGAGCTGTTTAAACATTGTTGTTCATTATACCCTCTCTAATATTTCTGGATCGATATTTTCCAGAATTCTTATTGACTTATTTTCCTAATTGTTGTTTCCTGCTTGTTGGAAGGCCTCCAACAAGCAGAACACCTAATTGTTACGGGTCATATATTTATACTCATTTGCATAAAAATTTTAATTTTAATTTTGATTGGTATTGGGAATTGTGGATTTTATAGTTTCAGTTACTCTATATGTCTTATTTCTTTAAATTGTGTTGAATTTTTTTCTGGCATGTTACTTATAAGATATAAATTGTAAGTTACTTATATAATCAATTAGATCATTTTGAGTTTTCTTTTAAATTTTATTTAGAGTGTCTGTAGTATAAAAACTAAAAGTTCAAGTGGTCCCTTAATATCTTTGACCTTCACTTGGCCCACATGTCTAGCTGTGAATTCTGCCCTCATCAGATATATCTTCCACCCTGTAGGAAAGGATGCCACCTGATTGGTTCCCTTATCAGCTGTAGTGGCTCTTCTGTACTTGTTTTTCAACCTAGTATATTTTACCTCATTGCCAGCCCACATAATTTTGTCAATCATGATTTTGTCAGTGCTATATTACATATGACAGGTACAAGTCAATCAAAAAATCCTCTCAGAAGCAAGGGGAATGTCTTGTTTTTCCACTCTTCCAATGGCCCCTTTGGAGTTAGTTTGCTTCCCAGTACAACCTCCATGTGGCCCTGCATGGCATATGACATCCACTCTCAAGCTGTGAGTATATATGGCCAACAAATTGCTGTCGATCTCTTCTATTCTTTGTTGGTACCATGTGGTTGGCTGTCTCATATTATTTAGGGCAGGAACTCTTCCTTCACCAACAGGGTAAGTAGGACATCATTGAACAGTGTCCAAAGCAGCCTTCGGTCTAGGGCTAAGGTAGTCCCATTAAAGTGATACTCCTTTGAGAATTCTATCTGATGAACTTCACATTACATGGTCTTTACACATCTGTTGGTAGAAAAAATGAACAATTCCCAGTATTATGAGATTCCTAGGAATTCTTCTATCTATTTCTTCATGGTGGTTCTTTCTGTGATCTTTAGGTAGTTTTTCTGATTTATGTATAGATAACTTCTTAGCTAAGATTCAAGAGATGCCTTTAAAAATCTTAAGAACTCTTTTTCATTTTTTTTCTCTTACCAGCAAATTCTAGCCCACTCAGCCTCCCTAAACTCTGACTTTTTTTTTTATTTTGTTAACTTAGCAAGATTGTTGGCCTCTGTTTGGGTTCCTATACCTGTACTGCAGTGTGAAACTATCTCCAAATACTAAACTGCTAAGGTCATACAGCTCCCATGGTTTATTTCCCTTTTCTCGGGGGCACAGCCTATACTATTTGTTCTCCAATATCTGAAAACTTTTATTTCTCATGTTTCTTTTTCTGTAGTTGTTTAAGACAATGTATGTGGGTAAAATCTACTCCTCTTCATCTGAGCTGGAAGAGACTGTTTGAATTTGAAAGTTAAAGTACACTTTTAAACAAATAACTGTGTCTTCACACACTTTTTAAATTTTTATTTTTCAAATATAATTTAAAGCTAATTTCTCCTTTTAAAATTAAATTCTCCTTTGAAAATTTATAGATGTGTGAAGAACTTAGTTTTTAAAGATTTACTTTAAAACCCTGGCAACTTGATTCTCACCAAGAGGTACGCACGTGTTATTCCTTGGCAACATTTCCTGTTTTCCTCTATTCTGACTCTTTCAATCATTTATCTCTAGATTGAAATAAATGTTTCCTCTCTGATCTATCTAGCTCCATTCTCAGCCCCATTTTAGGGGTCATGCCCTTCAGGATCAAGTGGACTGGTTTTTACCACTACCTTCACTATATTATCTTTCTCAGAAATGAAAGATATCCTTCAAATGTTTACATAATTAACTCAAAACTTTTAAAATTTGAACTGTAATATAAATTATACCACAAACAAATGTTATTTATTAGTAGAAGTATACTCTGCGTACATTAAAACCTTAACTTTTTTCCTCTAATAGTATGAGTCGCAGGCCTAAAGACATTAAACTGGGATATGTTTAGCTTCTTGTTTTGTTTTGTTGTTACATTTATTTGTCAGTATTCGAATGCTGCTTCGGATAGGAAATTCTCCAGATTTTTGATATAACATTTATTGAATGTTTACTATTTACCAAGTGCTATATTCCATATGACAAATACGAGTACATGCACAAATAGATAATATGCAACATAGGGTTATATACCATATAGTTGTTAAAACTTCACATATAAAATAGTGTTTGATTTTAATACAATCCTCTAAAGTAGGTCTTACAACTATCTTTATTTTATAGTTAAGGAAATGGACACAAGGAGTGTGTAATACACAGATCTGAGATGTATGTATGGCTTTGTGATTCCAGAACTGATCATCTTGAGCACTGTATATAAACAGGCAATGTGTGTGTATGTGTGTGTACATGTCTATGTACATATCTATACATACTTACACACATCTAGCCATACACTGTATATAAATAGGCAATGTGTGTGTATGTGTGTACATATATATGTACATATACATACATACTTATACACATTTAGTCATACACATAGATATACAGTAGATTCCATTTTTATTTATTTATGGAATCTGGAAATAAATGATAACTTAAGTAAATTGTAGAAATATAAATAGAAAAGGAGGGCTACATAGTGATAAAGAGTAAAAGCCACAATGACTATATGAGAGTAATGTAGCTTTATATACCATTGTATCTCCTATATACCTCACCAGTTTTTACACAAATTTGTTTAACTACCATTTATTTAAATATCATTAAATCCTAACACAAAAAAATTCAAGAAAACATTTTTAGAAGCACAAAAGAAGGGAATGTATGATATCATTCTCAGTTCATGAATGGTCAGGTAAATAAAAAATTGTAAGTATAGAGTGTAACCAAATAATCTCTCAACAATAAGATTTATATAATTATGTATCAGCTACATTTTACATAAATTACATGGCCTTTTCAAGCATTCTTGTAATAGGGAATTTTTTTGATTGCATAATTTTGTACAAATAAAACCTCAGTGAATTAAAAAGATATGCAAAAACAAAGAACAGTGCTACAAATAGAAACTAAGAAGAAATTCAAAATATTACCTCGTCTTAAAATTTTCTTCAAAAGTCTTAAGTACTTTTATAAAAGAAATACAGAATAATAACAAGAAAATAAGGGGTCCAATCCAAAAGATTACAAAAACAAATTGTAAAAAAAAAGATATAGGTGTAATAAATTAATAAGCTAAAAGTTGGACTTTTTATCTTAGCAAGAAGGAATTAATGACAGATTGGAAAGCAGAAGAAGAGCATGAGCAAACACACTGAGCTGAGCTGGTATAGATGGCTTCCTCTTGACTGTAATGAAAATTCGGGTATTTGTTAAATGGCTTAGTACAACTCTTAACTTGAAAGAAGGACAAACTCCAGAAACCATAAATATAAAGTAAAGCAATAATAAATGAAAGATAAAACTCAAGTTGGAGCTCATGGAGTATTCAACCAGATATATCTATCAGGATGGACAAGGATTGGGTTGTAAGGCAAATAGGAAGAGTAAAGTATGACAAAATATTGGCAAAGAAAATTATAACACACCTCTCTCCACAACTGATAGTCAAAGCATAGTTACGGATAATTAATATTTAAAAAAACATTTTTAGCCCTGGCCAGTGTGGCTCAGTAGGTTGGCGTGTCATCCCGTACACCAAAAGGTTGTGGATTTGATTCCCGGTCAGAGTACATACCCTAGATTGCAGGGGTACTTATGGGAAGGCAACCAATCAACGTTTCTCTCTCACATTGGTGTTTCTCTCTCTTTCTCTCTCTCTCTCTCCCTCCCTTCTCTCTCTAAAATCAATAATCATATTTTAAACTTTTTTAAAGACATGAGCAATAATATTAATAATTTAGAGAGCAATTAAGAAATGCACATCCTTTTCAAACTCAAATAAGGTATTTTTTATGGAAGAGATATAGGGAAAGGTAAGTGGGAAGGGGCATGGAACTTCCCTGGTCTCTCCAGATACAAGATTTTCCCAACACCTCCACATGTTTAGCAACCTGGAAGATTCCTGAACCGCGTCCATTTGGCATTTTGTAGGGGCTTTGTTATGTAGGCATGATCATTATCAGCTTAATTTTCAGCCCCTCTCCACTTCCGGCATGATGGGGGATGAGGCTGAAAATTCCAAGCTTCTAATTATGTCTTGGTCCTTCTGGTGAGCAGCCCCCATCTAGGAACCCACCCAGAGTTACCGCATTAGAATAAAAGACACTGCTACAACCCAGGAAAGTCCAAGTGATTTAGAAACTCTATCAGTAACAGTCATCAGACACTAAATGTTAGAACACAAGATGCCCTTGGTGCTCTTGTCACTTAGAAAATTACAAGGATTTTAGAAGCTTTGTGCCAGAAACATGTGTATATATATTATTTCACACAGCTTTTTGCCTCAAAGTTGTATAAAGAGACATTTTAAATAAGTCTAACACAAAACATAGGCATGCCTTCCCCAAAGATAAATTCAATTTTTGACCCTGTAACTCAGGAACCTCAGCCCTGATTATATCTACATTGGCCTATTTATTCCTATTAGGTGGCAACAGAAGGGGAAAGGAGAACCTCCACATCACTGATCATTACTTTCATTCATTTTCTTCTCTTTCCATCAGAAATTCGGAATGCTTTTCATTTGAAGCAATAAAAAGCAAAGAGGAAAGTACTATAATTTTAAAATGAGTCATGACAGTCGTTTGACCTCAGTAACCACATTCCAGGCATGATTGGATCATAGCCCCATCCAGTGGACAGATCCAGCCTCAGGAGAAAAGTAGACCAAACAAGCAATTGAGGTTGGTAAGACTCAGGATTCTAGCACAGGTAGGTAGAGGCAGCCGAGTAACATGAAATTTGGAGAAAAGGCATACTTACATAATATGAAATCTTAAGTAGAATTTGTAGCAGTTAGAATTCTTTGGGTGCAAGAAAGAAAGATCAACCCAGTCTAGCAAGTACAGAGGAGTATATTGGAGGACTGAAGAATATGAGATATCTTTGTATAATCTCAGAGTTAGCCTTGGAAAAGTAACCAAAGTATCTATGTGGGAAATGGAAACAAACGGACAGTCACAAGCAGATGGGGTGGACCAGCTCCAACTACTTTTTCCACCTTTCTCCACATTCTACATGAACTTCAAATTCCAAGGACAGGAAAACATTTGATTGGCATAGCATGGGTCACATGCCTATCCCTTGGCCAGGGGAAATGGAGACATCTTGATTGATAGTTGCATGGTTGTATCCAATAGTGAAGGAGTAGTTCAAGGCTCCATTTCAAAAGAAGAGGAAATGGATTTCTGGCAGACATAAAAAACAGATGTCCACTACATGACTGAATAACACAGGTTTTGGGAAGTGTACCAATGTAGAACAACATTTTAATTGCCAATTGAATCTTGGTGCGAGACCATGATTTTTTAATATATATTAGAGAAAGGATATATCAAGATTTATCATTCTAGGAAGTGGTTGATACTGGAGTACGAAAAGAAGGTAGACCTCTGTCTGGGAAAGCAAGGGTCTTTCTTCAGTCTCTGGGATAGGGGCATTATGCTGACACCAAGACCTTATTCTGGAACTACTCCTGCCCGTGGTAGCTCCTGTGAATCTCTGCTTGCTCAATGAGATGCAAGAGCAACAATAATGAAGAAAGAAAAGCTATATTCTGGAGCTTCCAGTATCCATGACAGTGGCTAGGAAATTCTCCCTTGTTAAGGAATATACCTCTAAATGAGTGGTGTATAACAGTTACATAGCAAGAACAAAACAACACCCACACATACCTTGCTATCTCCAATCACAAAACTAAAATCCCTAGTCATTTGCACTGCAGGAGAGTTTTCTTTGCCTAAGATCAGGATAGGGTTTCCTCAGTGGTGACCAATAGAGGGTCTATTACCAGTGGAGTAACACTAAAGGGAGTCAGCTGTGTTCTGGATAGTGTGGCTCAGTGGATTGAGCACCCGCCTGCTAATCAAAGTGTTACGGGTTGGATGCCCAGTCTAGGGCACATGTCTGAGTTGTGGACAGGTCAGGTCCCCAGTAGGGGGCTCATGGGAGGCACACATTGATGTTTCTCTCCCTCCTTTTCTCCCTCCCTTCCCCTCTGTCTAAAAATAAATAAAATCTTTAAAAAAGGAAAAATAAAGGGAGTCAGCTGCATCAACATAGAAGAGAAGCAAGATGAGGATGCCAGAGTGAAATAAACTGCTTAAATAGAGCAAGCATATGTTCCTTACACATTTAGTGAAAATCCATATAACCATTCTTCATAAGAAGGTAACATAAAAGAAGACAAAGAAAACAGAAATGCTCACATATGTAATACATAATGTACATTTATGTATATGTATGAATATACCATATATATATATATATATATATATATATATATATAACATGGAATATATTTCACTTAGGAAATAATTGCCACTAATACTTTAAATAGTTTTCATTCCCCCTTTAATTTAAGGTATTGTTGATGTACAGAACCTTTCCATTTTTATGACATCACATATTGCCCTTTTCCTCTGCAACTTTTTCCAATTCTTTTATGCTTAGGAAGTGCTTCCTACAAAATACCAGTATTATGGTATCTCTAAGTCAGTTTAAAGAACTCTGGCATGGACAGTGTGCTGTTATGCATATGATATTTGGCTTAAGCAGTGTGTTATGTGTGGTAATTGCCCTAATAGATTTCCCTCTCCAAAAGGTCACCAGTTAGAGTCAATCAGAAAGGCCACACTCCAAGTAGGAGTGCTTCAGCTGATTTATCTCTGATCACCACCAGAACTTTTGCTAATCAAGATACGAATAGTAGAAAAGGGTCTTTGTTGATGAGATGGATTCTTACTGGTAAAACTAGTGGCATTTGAGGTATGCACATCAAATAAAAAATACAGAGACCTTACAACCCTTGCTCAAATAGTATACAGTACAAGAATTTAAAGAGTCTGCTATCTTGTTTTCTTAAGGACGGCACTAAAATTTGATCCCTAGTGAGATATTTTTCATCCTTTCTAATAACTTGATAAATGGCTTCACGTGGGGAAGAATTTGGTCCACAAATTTCTTTCTTTATTACCTGATAGAGGTTGTGGGGAAATAGTTCATCCTAACCCACCTCTAAGTGTTGGAAACTACTGCTGACAAAAGTAACCTAAAACTGCACAAGTTTCAGGTTATGAACTGGCCTAAGTTGGTTTAGGACAGCTCATAAGAGCCAGTAAAATATCCAACAGTGTCTTCTTCTCATTTATTTCATGGTTTAATCTTTTCTACCTAACTCCTGATCCATCTGGAGTTTTCAGTCACGAATGACTACAGGAATGGAGCCACTCACGTCAGTGCGTGAGGCAAGCTGGCACAAAATGGGAGGTAAGAAGAACTGTGCCAAATTTCGAGCACCGGGGGTGCCCACCACTTCCGTTCCTGCCAGAGGCTGCCATCTGGGAACGTAGGTCCATTGTTGTTACACCTTCTGAATTACTTTTTTCCCCAAGTTTTTTTGTTTTTTAACATTTATGTTTTGATTTTTTTTTCTGATTTTTAAAATGCCAGTATAGTTTTATGGCCCTGTTCTGACACAAGGGTGGCCAGTTCTCAGTCTTTGCTTTATAGTATAAGAAGTGGAGGCAACATATTCTTTTCTCTGGGTAACCAACGCTTCCTCATAAGGCAGCTTCATCACGACAATAGCCTCTCTTGTTAAGAGCTTATTCTTTTCTCACCAAATATTGCACTCTTGTTTACTAGTGGTTATTATTTCTTGCACATTTGGGTAAATTTAAGAGTGACTTGTCCATCTCCATTAACATCCTTTCAGACTTTCATTTGAAATTTGAATTTCAAAATAAGTCATTATTAATTTAAAAATAATTTAAATGTTAATAAAATATTTATTTTAAAATGTTTTAATAAAACATTTAATTTTGTACATTTATTTTCTATCTAAATTTTTGACTTACATTTTTTCTGGTTCTGAGAATTTTACAGTTTATCCTTTTGGGTTTTGTACAATAAACGTATAATTAAATAACTGGTCATCATTTTCACAGCTATCAAACATTTTATGTAACATGAAAACTTTTTCTTAAAGCTTGAAAGGCCTCTAAAGTAACTGTTGTGCTTTGGAACTATTTTTTAAAGTAATTCTATGATTATTGGATATATGCTTTGTGATTCTTGTCATTTTTATTTCCCTAACAAGTGTATTTTATTTTAGACTTTTATTGCTATCAACTATGTGACTCTGTTTTATGAGCATTGGACAATAAAGACATACAATGCCCCTTTTCTCAAGGAATTAATTCTCAGAAGGCAAGACAGATAATAAACCAAAACATAAAATTTTTAAATATCAAGAAAAATGTTCTGGTGGAATTAAGGGTGTGATATGGTAGGAAGTGACAAAGCTTAGGGATCTTGAGGAATCACAATTACTCAAGAAAAAAAAAACCCTCTAAAAAAACATAACATTTAACTTGAGACCCATTGACTGAAGAAACCATCAAAGATCCAGGTAAAGAGATTTGTCTTAATCCATTGGAGCTTCTGGAACAATAAACCAAGACTGGGCAGCTTATAAATAACCAAAATACAAGGGCTGTCCAGAAAAAGTCCAGCTATTGTTAATACAATAAGAACTGTTTTCGAGACATCCATATAGCCTGGCAGGCAAGAAAAGTGGACTGGAATGTGCATGCAGGAGCAAAGACTACTTCGCTCTACTAGTTACAGGAGGTGGTAGATGCCATTGAGTGAGCATGTGTACTGTGTGACCATCGCATTCAAAATGACTGAGTAAAGCAACAAATCTGCATCAAATTTTGTGTTAAGCTTGAACATTCCTCCATAGAAACTACTCACATGATTCAGAAGGCTGAAGCTATGGGCAACTGGTGATTGGCAGCTTCATCACAACAATGTGCCTGCTCATGCATCATGTCTAGTGAAGACTTTAGGGAAAACATCAAATCACACAGGTGATTCAGCCTCCTTACAGTCCAGATTTGGTGCCCTGCAACTTCTGGTTTTTCTCAAAACTAAAATCACCTTTAAAAGGGAAGAGATTTCAGACCATCAATGAAATTCAGGAAAATATAATGGGGCAGCTAGTGGTGATTGGCAGAACTGTGTGAAGTTCTAAGGTGTTGACTTTGAAGGGGACTGAAACTTCACTGTCCTATGTACAATGTTCCTTGTATCTTCTTTGATTAATGCCTCTATTTTTCATACTACATGGCTGGATACTTTATGGACAGACCTCCTTTTATATTGCTCACCGTTCTGGAGTCTGTAAGTTCGAGACCAGGGTGCCAGCAAAATGGGTGAGAGCCCTTTTCCAGGTTTCAGAATTTTCTGCTCTCATGACTGGCACCCTGGCACCCTGCTCTCTTCCCCCAAAGCCCACCTACTACTAGCATCACCTTTGGGATTCAGGACTGCAGCACAAATTTGTGGGGGTGTGGAACACAAACATTTTGACCATAGCAAAACTCTTGTAGAAGGCACAGTTAGAAAGTCCAATGTGTAGGAAAAATTTCTTTGTATACAAAGATTAGTATGTTCTCAGTTACTTGTGTCACTGGAACTTTCAAATTTATTAATACAGTATTTCCTAGTAATGTTCACTTCTTTCATACTTTGGTTGTTTTTCTCATTCTTAATAATGCTTATTTATATTTTATATATTTTCATAATAAAATTTGCTCAAGATTTATCTGTTATAGTGTACATTTATTTTTAGATCAGGCAAAACTTTTGTATTATCAATTCTACTTTGATTTTTCTATTGGGTTGGCCAAATGATTGTTTGGTTTTTAAGTAAAAATAAAAGACACATTTTTCATTTTCATCAATAACTTTATTGAACAACATATCTACCTTTTTGTTCCCCTACCTTCTACCATCTTTCAGGCAACTTCATAATTCAACTTCCCAAAAGTTTTTATCTTTTTAAGCAAAGAACTGATCCCAGTGCCTATTGTAGTCTTCCAGGAAATTGAAATTTCTTCCATCGGGAGAGTATTGTAAAGACTGAAGTAACTCGAAATCTGAAGGTGCAATGTCTGGTGAATATGTGGATGACACAGAACTTCCCAGTCCAGCTGTAACAGTTTCTGCCTGTTATCAAAGTAACATGCGGCCTTGCATTATCCTGATGGAAGATTATGCGTTCTCTGTTGACTAATTCAAGATGTTTTTGGTTTAGTGCTGCTTGCAGTTGGTCTAGTTGAGGGCAGTATTTGTTGTAATTAATCATTTAGCCTTCTGGAAGGAGCTTGTAATAGACAACTCCCTTCCAACTCCACCATATACACAACACCACCTTCTCTGGATGAAGATCGGCCTTTGATGTGGTCAGTGGTAGTTCATTTCACTTGCTCCACTAATTCTTCCATTCCATATTATTGTGAAGCATCCACTTTTTCACCACCCATCACAGTTTGTTTTAAAAATGGAAGGTTTTTGTTATGTTTAAGTAGAGAATCAAATGCAGAATTATGGTCAAGAAGGGTTTTTTTCCCATTAACTTATGTGGGACCCAAACACCAAAGCAAGCAGTATGATGAACATAACCATTCTGGTACAAATGATTTTCTACACTTGATCCAGGTATTTTAAGTATGTCATCTATTTGCCATGTGGTATAATGCTGATTGTTTTCCTTAATGTTTCAATTTGGTCATTATCAACTTCAACCAACTTCAACTGGTCTACTCATCTACCTGACCATGGAGCATCGTCCAGCAAGAAATCTCCAGCACAAAACTTCACAAACCACTTCTGACACATTTGATCAGTTACAGCACCTTCTCCATATACTGCACCAATCAGTTTTGCATTTCAGTTGTGTTTTTACCTTTCTTGAAATAATAAAACATAACATGCCAAAAATATAGCTTATTTTCTTTTATCTTCAGTATTAAAATGGCTACACAAAAAAATTCACCAATTTTGATAAGTTTTTTTCAAAGCACACGATATGACAGCTGTCACAATACAGTCTAACAAAATTGTTTCAAGTGAAGTTAAAAACAACTAAGTGCTTTAGAGCCATCTTACAGAAAAAAACAAATGAACTTTTTCACCAAACCCCCCAAAATACCAAACTCTTTGACTAACCCAATATTTAGAATTTTATTCCTCTATTCTTGTATTTTATTCTAAATTTCTAGTTTTTGTAATAAATTTTAAGACTATAAAATTTTCTCTGATGTACATTTTGCCCATATTAAAAAATGCTGGTAGTATTCTTTTTAAGATTATATCAAATTATATTGATTTTATTGTTTTCAGAAGATTTAGATCCTTTTGAACTTTGAAATGATAGGGAATTTTTCCCATTTAATATTTTGTTTTAATATCCAGCCTAATTAGATTGGTATCAGGAAATATAATCCGAGTAAGTCATGACTTGAGAAGTTTATTGTACTTAGACTTTGTAGTCTTATAGATACAAAATTTACTGTATATCTATTGATTCAACCTTAAAATATCATGCAACATCTCCTTGTTATTACCTTTTTTATTTTAAGCTATATACTCTATCAGAGGTTAAGAGATGTACCAGTTGTGCAAAACAGGGGTGTTTTTACACTTTTTGCCTTCTCTTTCTGACAGTTTGGTAGGACAAGTATCAGAGCCAGAATTATGAAATTCTGGAGCTACAGTATGGGGCTGTTCGGTGCCAGCATGTCTGTTGCCAGCAGGAACTGTGTTGTGTATTATCGCACTCCTTGTTTCAGAGCCACAGGAAACGTTCGCTCAGACTGACTGAAACAATGAAGGGGCTATATGAGCTTGCATGACCGAGAAATTCAGAGAAAAGGCAGCCGTGAAGTTGCTTCAACAAGGCCCCTGCCATTCTCTTAGCCCTGCTGTCCTCCATCTCTCAGTTGTTGTTGTTTTTTTTCACATGGTAGCAACGTGGTTGAGGCAGCTAGATGTGTGACTGTTGCACTTGACTCCATCCGAAGGACAAGGACTGTATTCCACAACTCGCTGCAAAAGTCTCAGAATTTCACATGATAGCACTGTCTTAGGTCAAATGCCCACATCTTACAGTCTGGGCATTTGCATGTGCTGGGGTTTGTATGTGCTCACTGATTTAGACCAGTTTACATGTTCCACTTACAGAAATGGAGTAGTGTTTCCCAGAATCTCATTGACTCCCTGCCCCACCAGGGAAACCAGGGAAACAGGGAAGAACAAAAGGGGACACGATTCCAGTCGGAGTAGCAGCAAATTTCTTCTCTGTGATGCCCAGCCTCATACTGGCACTTCTATATTCTACTTTATATCTAAGGAAGCTGGAAAAGGTTATTTTCCAGAATCTACTGACCGCTGGTTTCCTGTGGGGTTCCACCAATGGAAGGCACTCATGAGCAAACAAAAGGTGGGGAGCAAGGAGATGATTCTTTTCTTGTTCCTGGCCCTGACAGTGACAGGGGTAGGTGACTGCAGGTGGCCACGCGTGCCTGGATCCCTGCAGCTTCGGTGAGCACATGGCCTCCTGGCTTCCGTCGCAGTCATTCAAACAGAAGGGCTCCGGCAGCCTTGGAGTTGGTCTGGGAACCCTGGTAAACCCTTTGCTCCTCCCTCCCCAGGAGTGTGAGTGACTTGCTACACCTACTGATATCAGGGTATCCTTAGCTTCCCTTTTTTGGCTCCTCAGTTTATAATACTTTTGCAACCAATTTACTGCATTAAATTCCCTTTGCTTGAAATACTTAAGGTGGTTTCCGTCTTCTACACAGGACACTGATTGATACGCTGCTGTGAAAAGTCTTTCAAATTTCTAGGCTATAATTGTATTAAACTGGGATAATATGAATATAATTTTATAAATGAATGATCACCATCCCAAATATGTCTGATTATAAAACCATTTAACACTGATTTGCTAAATCCTAATGCTTCTGAGGAAAATGTGGCATTGAAAACATATTTGCTGCCTGTACAACTTTAAGCTTTTTCCTTTATGTAATAGGGTGTACTGTTTCACTGGCGTTTTAGTAAAACAATAAAAATAACAAATTAGTCCTGGCTGGCGTGGCTCAGTGGATTGAGCGCTGGCCTGCGAACCAAAGGGTTGCTGGTTCAATTCCCAGTCAGGGCACATGCCTGGGTTGCAGGCCAGGTCCCCAGTAGTGGGGTGTGTAAGAGGCAACCATGCACTGAGTTTCTTTCCCTCTCTTTTTCCTTTCCTTCCCCTCTCTCTAAAAATAAATAAATAAAATCTTTAAAAAAATTAAGAAACCTACACTTAAAAAATAAATAAAATAAAATAATAAAAATAACTAATTATTCTGTCTAAAAATAAAATAGAACATTTAGTCTTATCTTTCAATATTCTGCTCAGTGAGAGGTCATGTCATGAACTCTGGAGATAATATCATAGATAATATTGTCAATATAAGACATCTAAAAGTCAATACATATATCATGTATACATAAAACCAGGGTTAGGAAAGGCATGCTTTACTCTATGGTCACACTGTAACAGTTGACTCAGTGACTGTTTGGCATTGGGGTAGTTCCCAGGCATGCAATTCACATAATTCACTTGTAACTTCTGGGGCTGCAGTAGGAACACTTAGAGCTAGTCAAAGAGAGAGCATTAATTATCACATTAGGTAAGGGAAAAACACAAGGAAAATTGTCTACCATACTGTTATTTACAAAGGAATTCTACTAGAAAAGTACATATTATTTGATTACTGTAAGTAGAACAGCTAATGGTAGGACACAGACCAAGCTACATATCAGCTCTTGGAACAGAATTTTCAACTGAAATGGAAAAATTTGCTTCCCAAACTTCCCCTTGGCTTTACTTCGATTCATCTGCTAGCTATAATGACTGGTACATTCCTGAATCTGGTTTGTTCTGTTTCCAGACATATGAGAAAATTGTGTCCACAGTTATCAGATGATTGTTGGCATGTGGGAAGAAATCTAGCTTAGGGTTGGTACACAAAATAGCTTTAGACCAGTGTTCTCAAAAATTTCTGGTCTTGGGACTCCTTTACACTCTTAAACATTATAGAAGAGTCAACAGAACTCTTGTTTATATGTATTAATCTATCAGTATTTCCCAAATTAGAAACTAAAACTCAAAACTGTGTAAAATATTTACTAATTCATTTAAAATAATAAGCCAGTTAAGTGCTAACATAAATATTTTCTGAAAAATAACTATATTTTTCAAAATGAAGTTACCTTAGTGAGCAGGGTGGCACTATTTTGTGCTTTGTGAAACTCTTCAATGCCTGGTTTAAGCGATATAGACAAATTCTAATATCTGCATGCATATTCAATCTGTTGCTACATCACACATCACGTAGCCTCTAGAAAACTCGACTACATACTGGACAGAGAAAGTGAGTGAGTGAACAAGGCAGGGGGAGTTTTAGTGTAATTTTTACCTGTGGTTCCCTCTGAAAGCATCTCAAGAACCTCAGGGAACAGTAGAAACAGTTTGAAAACTATTGCCCTAGACTAGCTACACCAATGGTTTTCAATACAGTTTCCCATATAAAACATATAATTTTCTTGTGCATGTTTTCATGGATGTCTTCAGACATTAATGAAACAAAAAGAGTATTTTGATTAAGCAAACAAGTAACATCCAATATTTTGGGGTGTTGCAAAGTAGTAGGGGGCAAAGGGAATGCCTGGAGGTATTCATGAAAGCATTTTATAAGCTTGTAGGAAACAGACAGTGGGTTATAAATAGTGAGCAATTCCTAGTATTCTGTTGAAACTACTTTATCTTTGATTCAATGAAGCAAAATAGAATGCCAGTGACAGTAACATTATTACAAGGATACCTTATATCTGATAGGATTAATTTATTTGTTCAAGTAAATCGCTTGAAAGTTTGGGCATTTTAGCAATTACTTTTAAAACACTGGTGATAATGTTGAGAGGTTCCGTCCCGTAATATTCAGACAGAAACTCATCACTCTCTTTCAGTGGCTGGCGGAGGTGAGGCACATACTACTCCACACATTCGATTCTCCTCTTTATATACAATTTCTGACAAATGACAAGAAGTTTTTATTCATTTATATATTAGTTGGTATATAAGCATGTGTGCATTCATTCAACATACAGTTGCCGAGAGCCTCTCTAAAAGTGTCAGGCACTATTCTTGGCAGTTGGGGTCCAAAATAGAATACAAACTCCATGTCCTTGAGAGATTTCTATGCTAGAGTGGAGAGATACACAATAAAGATGAATGAGCAAACTAAATCATTCCTTACACTAGGCAAAGTACTAGGAAAAGTGAAGGAAGGAATAAGAAATACCGGTAATGGGAGATGTCCTGATTTATAATGGAATAGGGTGGCAAGCAAAGGACTGACTGAACTACGGCAGTTGAGCACAGGCGCAGGGAGGAAGCTGTAAGGGGACAGAGGGTTCCAGATGGGAAAAGCAACTGCAGAGGCCGAGGCAGAGAGCTGGTGCCGAGTCTCCTTGGATCACTAAGTTGAGTGTGTAGTTTGTGAGGTCAGAGGCGTAATGAGGGGAGTCTTGAGAGCCATTGAGGACTTTGGTTTTTCCTTTGTTTCAGGAAGCCCTGGGAGACTTTGAACAGAGGGGTGATATGATGTGACTTCCTTTTTAATAAGTTTACTTTGGCCTCTGTTTTGGGAATAGACTCAAAGGAAAGCAAGGACAGAAGCAAGAAAACCAGTCCCTGGGCTAAGGCAATAATTCAAACAAGAGATTCTGTAGGTTGTAGCAGAGGGGGTAAATAGTGAGATTCTAGGTGTGTTTTGAAGTAAGAACCAATAGAATATTTGCAAAATGGATATGAGATATAAAAGACAGGAAGTTTGGACAAGGAGAGATGGAGCTGTTCATTGAAATGACTAAGTTTATAGGTGTGACTGAGAGAGAGTTAAAAATCTGGATGGGTGTTTTAGTGGGATTCCTGTTGATTCTTGCTTGCAGATGAATAGAGAGATAGACAGATACAATGCAAATTATAATATTCATTTAGTGGCCCTGTTCTAAATATGTGCCTAGAGCATCTGAACTGTGAATAACTTTTCCTAAATTAAAAGTACTTACGGATCAGGAAACATACTTGTGTTCTGATTCCGGTTTTATTTTTAACAAGGGTCTTTAAGCAAGTCCTTTAACTTTGTCATGTCTATGTCATAATTGAAAAATAGAGAACCTGACTAGGTGAACTCTGACAGTTGCTGTATGGATTCAAATCCTAGCTGTACCTGTGTCTGTAAAATGGAAATAACAGTCCCTAAATCATAGTTTATTGTCAGCTAATATGTGTAAAGCACTTCAAACCTTGCATGTTTTTAGTTAATAGTAGTATTTATCTCTTGAAGCTGGAATCTTCAAGTATATATCAAATTTTTGCTGTTATGTTTTCATGGGGTATGTAGGGTAGAGGGGTAAAACTGGATGGTTAAGGAGGGCATACAGATAGAGGATTAAGTTTAAAGCTGGAGAACATACAATTCAATATTACTACATTTAAAGAAGTTATAAAATATTGCTTTTAGTTACATGAATAAACATCACTGAGCTAGATGGTATTCTTCAAGAATTGGTTTCAGACTGATATAGACCTTGTATGAATAAGAACCTCGAAAATATTCATTTCAGAGGAATATAAGAAAATGTACTCATCTATGTATTTAAGGACACTGAAAACTTCCAACCTTGAATAAAGTTAATGAGATCACAAATGCAATAGCAATGCAAGTAAGAAGACACTGGCATGGAATGTTTGTCTTTTAAAAGACAAAAGGGGAGAACTAGGCTGGTATTTACAAAAAAATGAAACTAGACCACCAACTTACACTATATACCAGAATAAATTCAAAATGGATAAAAGACTTAAATATAAATCTTGATACCATAAAAGTCTTAGTGGAAAACATAGGCAGCAAAATTTGAGATATCCCACATAGCAATATTTTTGCTGATATATCTCCTAGGGCAAGGGAAATAAAGGAAAAAATAAACAAGTGGGACTACAACAAATTAAAAAGCTTCTGCATGACTAAAGAAACCAACGTCAAAGTGAAAAGGGAACCAACCGTATGGGAGAACATGTTTTCCAAATATACATTGGACAAGGGTTTAATATCCAAAATATACAAAAAACTCATACAACTCAACACTAGTTTAAAATAATCCAATTAAAAAATGGGCAAAGGACCTGAATAGACACTTCTTCAAAGAGGACATACAGATGGCCCACAGACATATGAAAAGAAGCTCAACATCACTAGCCATCAAAGAGACGCAAATTAAAACCGCAACAGGATATCACCTCACACCTGTAAGAATGGCCATTGTTAATAAATCAATAAACAACAAGTGCTGGTGAGGATATAGAGAAAAAGGAACCCTTGTCCACTATTGCTAAGAATACACACTGGTGCAGCCACTGTGGAAAACAGTATGGCATTTCCTCAAAAATTAAAAATGGAACTGCCTTTTGACCCAGTGATCCCGCTACTGGGAATATATCCTAAGAATCCCCAAACACCAATTCAAAGTAACATGCACCCCTATGTTCATAGCTGTTATTTACAATAGCCAAGTGCTGTAAACAGCCTAAGTGCCCATAAGTAGATAAGTGGATAAAAAACTGTGGCACGCTTACACAATGAAATACTATGCAGCAGAAGGAAGGAAGGAGCTCCTACCCTTTGTGACAGCATGGATGGAACTAGAGACTACTATGCGAAGTGAAATTAGCCAGCTGGTGAAGGACAAAACCATGTGATCTCATTCATAGGAGTCTAACGAACAAAATGAACTTACCAGCAAAATAGAACCATAAATATAGAAATATGGAACAGAGAAAAGTGGCCAGAGGGGAGAGGTAGGGGAGATAATAGCGGAAAGAAAGGGAAGGAAATAGTCAAAAAACACGTATGAATGACCCATGGACATGGTCAACAGTGTGGGGATTGATTGGAGGGGGGATGGGAGTTGCTGGGCGGATGATGGCAAAGGGGGAAAACAATAAATAAGTAAGTAAATAAATACAAAGAAAAAGCATGCTCTTCCACTATTTTACTACATATTAATAAAATACCGTCAGTTCCATAAAAGATAACGTATATACTAAAGTGAAATGGAGGATATCGCCTAGATTTTCATGTTTAAAAACACCCGCGTGCAACAAAATAACCCATTTGTTTAGGTGTAGATTCTTATGCTAATTAACCTCTTCCTCCAGCTTCCTATGCCCAATCTAAAAAAAAGGGTCTAAAAAGAAAGATCCATTTTTTTTCGATTAAATTGCTCAACCTTTCAGAAAACGTCCAAAAGGACTTGTTTGCTTTCCTTTTTGAAACGAGAACAAACAGTGTTTTGCCAACTGCGGTTGACCCCCAAATCCAGCTAGGCATCCGAAGGCTTCTTCTGGGTCTGGAATCAGGGTTTCCGAGCAGCACCACCTGCTGGTAACTTTGCGTGTCTTACTCCTAGGTCCCAAATCTCTCCCTGCGGGGGCCACACTCTCTCAGAGTCTTCGGTTCCCAACTACAACTAAAGCAAAATACCAACCACTTCGAAGGGCTCAGGAAGTGAAACTGCAGAAGCGCGCCGGCAGGCGGAGGCTGGCAGCCAGCAGCGCGCTCTTGGGGAGACGGGAGCTGGAGCTGGGAGGGGCTGACGCGAGCGCCCGGGTGCGCGGCGCGTTTCCGCCCCCCGCGACGCGACGGGCGGTCACGTGATGGCCGCGCGCGTCCCCGGCCGCTGCAGGCTGTAAGGCCGAGGAGAAAAGACTGCGAGGCGGTCACGGCTGTGGCCCGAGAGGTGGGAGTCGGAGGTGAAGTCCTCGCGGGGGCAGGGTGAAAGCCAGCCACTCCGGGGGCCTAACTCGGTGAGAGGAGTGATGGCCCGCGGTGTCACCTTTTGCCGCGACTTGCTCCGGGTCGGCCCTGCGCTCCGGGCCTGAGAGGGGCGGCGGCGGGGTCAGGGGCCGGTACCGCGGCGGACGCCCTTGGGCCCGCGCGGCCGCGGCTGTCCACCGCGAGACGGGATGGGATGGGCCAGCTTAGCCCTTCCGGCCGCCCCCCGCCGTAGCTGCTGTCGCAGGCCAGAAGACTGTGACGGCTCTGCTTTGCTGGCGACCCGCCGCAGCCCCTGTCCTGGTCGTCCGCCCGGAGGTGGTCACGGTCTGGGTGCGAGAGGCGGAGCAGCGGCCATTACTGCGCAGCCTCTTCCGCCGGGGTCCTCGTCGCTGCCTCCGTTGGCAGCCAGGTCCCTCTGATCTCCCCTGGCCGCTGTGTCCTTCTAGCCTTAGAGTCAGGGGCCGCGATGGTTTAGTGGTGTATCCTGCTCCCTGTTTCCCGTGTGGAGGCCTCTCCCCGGGCCTTGGGTTAGATCGCAGCCAGGGTGTGCAGTCCCTGCATTTCGTCTTTTTCCGGAGCGTCTTTGGCTGCTCCTTGCTCTTCTTTCTCCCTCTCCCCTCGCTCAGTGTCTGGGTCTTGCCTAATATGAAAAGTAGTACCTTCACCTTGTCCTGGTTAAGCCCAGAGCTGCATAGTCGAAGTTGCTTTGGTGATTATTAAAGTATCGGAACAACTAGATCTCTCAGTGCCAGTCGAGCGTCCTAAACCTCAGCATCTTAAAAGCGGAGGCTGTTGCTTTGTTCTGGTCGCTGGTTGCGGAGTTGTCGCCCTGCTCCCATCCCGTCTAAGGAGTGCGGGTCTCCCATTGTTGTCGCTATTTTACTTTCCCATAGGCTTCTTGCGAAAGGCTGCAAAATTGTTTTCGGTGTACACACACATTCTGGCAACTAGATCTTTCCCTCAATATCCGTTTTCGTAAGTGTTTTTATTTTTCCCGAATGCCAGTTTAGTGAGCCTTTATTTCGCAAGTTTTTCGGAAGTGCGTGTATTTTGTTTAAGTGCTATTTTTGTAAGATTCAAGCGAATTGAGAGGAGACGAAAACCAAAAAATGTTAGAAAACGCTTTGTCTTTTTATGATTGACATTTCTAGGTGCCCCCTCCCCCGTGTTTACTTTTTAAATAGGATGTGAAAGTATAAATTGGCATTGAGAGCAGTATATAATTACAGAATTTGGAAGGCCTAAGACTTTTACGTAAGTGAATCTATATTTAGATTTTTAGAAGACGTGGTATGGTATATAGGACACACGAAGAAGATGATCCACACGAATAGGGTTTATGATACTGGCTTTGGTGTTTTTGTGACCAGCAGGTATTGTTTGTGATGAGTCCCTGGATGTTCCAAAAACACATGAAAATAGGTCAAGTAAATCTCATTTAAAAGAAAACCAGAAGAGTGAAAGCCACTCCAGAAATAGGTTTTGGGTGTGTTTATTTTAGCTTTGTAAGT
This sequence comes from Carollia perspicillata, assembly GCA_004027735.1. Classification (NCBI taxonomy): domain Eukaryota; kingdom Metazoa; phylum Chordata; class Mammalia; order Chiroptera; family Phyllostomidae; genus Carollia; species Carollia perspicillata. The sequence goes on along the minus strand of PVKM010000519.1, from coordinate 49,120 downwards.
CTTAAATTGGAGTAATTTGTTAAGCCCAATTTTTAATTTAGAATTTATGTTTCAAACGGGCCCCTGGGAGTTGGGGGCAAAATGAAAATAATGGTGGACATTTGAATGTTTTTGTTATTTACGGGTTGATAAAAGCTTGATAATACTATAATCATCGGAAAATTATATTTCTAAAGAGCTGGCCACTAGAGAAGAAGTAAAAAAGAAAGGTAGACATGCGTCAACTGGTAAAACAGATTGTTTCAATTTCCACCAACTTGAATTACCAGAAGAATGGGACAGGTTGGTTGGTTTGTTCTTTTAATGATCCAAAAACGATTTCTTGACTTGGAAGAAAAAGATAGTATTAAGTCCTTTTATGATATTGGTCTGTTTGGATATTATGTATTAGCAGTTTATTAGCTTGAAACACCTGACACACAGTCAGTTAGATATTTGAATGCTTTTTTCCCCCAGTGTAGTAACAGAAGGTGCTGAACCTTTGCCATTCTCTTGCATGGCTTCTGATTGTGCGCAAGGAACCTGAGTTTGTGAAAGAAACAGGCCGGATTAGGAGCACTCTTTGTGGGTGTGGAAACCGTTTTACTAACATTCTGCTGCAACCCCTTGTACTTATTGACAGACAAAAATAGTGTATGGCTTATTACCTTTGGGGTTAATTAAAACAAAATCTGTTGTTAAATTGCTTGAAGTATTTAGAATTTAGAATTACAGAAGTATAAAGTGGGGTGAAATAACTGATAAGTCACGGGAGCCATGACTTGACCAAGGTCACACAGATAAGTAGCAGCAGAACCTTTCTTATTTACAGAATGGTTGCAGGCTGTGAAACTTCTGTTCGACGTGATTAAAAGACAACATTTGTTCACATTCACATTTCCTGTTTTATTAAAATGCAAAGCCCACTTTTTGGGATGAAAATACAAAGGTTTAATGCTTGAGTGTGAAGATTGTGAAGGTTGTATAGATAGTCCTCCAATTTTTGAAGGGAAGTGCTATGCAATAAGGGAAATTAATTTTTAAAAGATTTTATTTATTTATTTTTATAGAGAGGAGAAGGGAAGGAGAAAGAGAGGGAGAGAAACATCAATGTGTGGTTGCCTCTGGTGCACCCCCAACTGCGGACCTGGCCGGCAACCCAGGCATGTGCCCTGACTGGGAATCCAACCGGCAGCCTTTTGCTCTGCGGGCCAGTACTCGATTCCCTGAGCCACACCAGCCAGGGCAGGGAAATTATTTTTAAAAATAAAGTATTTGACCCCATGGAGTTGTGAGTTTTCAGGAAAGACTTATTTCCCATTATGACTTGTGCTTTCTGTAAGCTGAGTTTTAATGGGGAGGAAAGCTGAAAATGGAAACATTAGGGCATTTAGTTACATCTCAGTTTGGGGCTCTTTTTGAAGAAATAGATGTATATGGTAAGTTACAACCCATCTCTACTCCTTTTACTGGTTCTTCTGTTCCTCCTCCTCCCTCCTCCCACCTCGTTTCTCTTCCTTCCTTTTCCTCCTTCTCTTCCTTCTTCGTATACCAAAAATTCAAACTGAAGTATTTTTCTTTTCTGTCACTGATAGCTTTTATATAGAATATTCCTGTTTTATGTATTTTGAAAATAAACAGTAACAACTATTCTATTATTTTATTAGTAATTGGAAAAATACAGGAAGTCTTTAAATCTCTGTAATTTGATATTTTAACTGTTGTATACTTATCTTTTTTGGTTCTTTAAAAAGACATTTATTTGAATCTAGTATCTGAAAAATAAGCTTGTTTTTTTTACCTTGTCACTGACTTGAAAAGGAGAATTGTAAGTAATACTAGATATTTTTCAGAGAAAATAACAGTATATACAAATTATAGGAGTATAAATTTGTTGAGTGGCCAGAAATTATAAATAATACAATATGTACTTCATTTTCAATTATTAAAAATTGGTTGAGTGGGTAAATGATTTAAATTCACTGGTGATCTCTAAACCCTTTCATCTATTTTAAAATACAGGTGTCACTTTTTTATCTCCAGAATTGTTAAGAGAGAGAAATATCTAATTTAGTTTAAATCTTTTCCCTTTTTTTGCTTTTGATGTTACCTTCCTAACCATTTCCATATAAATTTGCACCTAAAGAAGGAACCTTGATCCATTAACTAATTGGTATTTGCATGTCAAGATTTTTTGTAAATTTTACTGTAGTGATCCATAAATTGTATTGAGTTTGGTATATAATTTACAAATCATTCATTGCAGCAGGAATTATATATGTTCAAATTATTTATTTTTGCCAAATTATTTCTGGCCTGTGGTTAGAATTACACATTCTATTTTTGGTTGAAAGTAAAAGCCTCTCCTTCCCCACCCCCATTTAAGAAGAAAATCTTTGGTTTCAAATGTAGAAGTTTTATGAGAGCTACTTTACATGTTCGTTCTGAATGTTACATTCTGTGCCTTATTTTGTGCCTATATAGTATTGTGAATTGCAGAGGCTAGAATTAATAGATCGGTTTGGCAGAATTGGGACCACCTGAATCTGTCAGATTTGATCATAACAGAATATGCAATTTTGTTTTTCATCTGTGCCAGCAAAGGCGTGGGTAAACTAACATGGAATTCATTTTGTATATTTAAAGATTCTTGTAGTAAGTAGCCAGTTTTGTATTAAAAATTAATTGTTAATGTGTAAGATATTCAAAACCCGTACTGTCTAGCATTGTAGCCACTAGCCACTTGGAGCTATTCAGCACTTGCTCTGTGGCTAGTCTAAACTGAATTGTGCTGTATGTGTAAAAAACACACTGGATTTCAAAGAGTGCACACACACATTTAAGAATGTAAAAATAGCACATTAATAATTTCTTTACATTGAATATAAATGGAAATGGTAATGTTTTGAATATATTAGGTTAAATAATATACACATATATGTTTTAAGATTTTATTATTCTTAGAAGGGAAGGAGAGAAACATCAATGTGTGGTTGCCTCGTGTCGCTTGTGGACCTGGCCCACAACCCAAGCATGTGCCCTGACTGGGAACTGAACCAGCAACCCTTTGGTTCATAGGCCACCACTCAATCCAGAGCCATACCAGCCAGGGCAAATAAAATATATTATTTAAAATGAACTTTACCTGTTTCTTTCTATTGTTCTTAATACTGCTAATAGACTATTTGAATTTACATATGTGGTTTGCATCATATTTCTATTAGATATTGCTATTCTAGACCTTTTCTCTGAGATACAGTACACTGAAGGATATATTTTTTTAAAGGTACCCGAGTTTGAATCCCATCTCCCACTATGGATTTTGGGTTAAATCCTTGTGAACTTGGGTTTCCTCATTTATAAACTGGGTTTAGTTATAGCTCATAGGTTTTTAGATATTCAGTGATACAGATCTAATGGTGTTTCCAAACTTTAACATGCGTATGAATCACCTGAAGATCCAATTCCGTAGGTATAGAGTGGGGCTCTAGACTTTTCATTTTTAAGGAACTCCCAGCTAATGCTGATATTGTTGGTTGGGGATCACAGTTTTCATAGCTAATATCTAGATTACTACATGGGTTATTATTCATTTTCCTTCCCTCAGTGGTTATTACTCATTTAGAGTCTACTTTGAAGATTACCCATATGATACAGAAGTTGGAAAAGTTACCGTAGGTTGCAAGATTTACTAAAATGGGTTTTATTCATAGATCTTTTATCTGCATTCTGGAGAATTCATTGCCAGTGAACAGAGAGGTAAATCTTGTGCTTGTCAAAAGATATAATGGTGGCTTGAATCTTGAATCTTATCTTACAAAAGATATAATGGTGGCTTGAAGATATAATGGTGGCTTGAATCTTACAAAAGATATAATGGTGGCTTGAATCTTACAAATGTAGTAACTACTGCTTGTTAGATTTTAAGTTCTTCAAAAAAAGGTTTAGAACTTAGGCATCTTTATATTTTTTTGTGGCTGTGTGCCTTGTTCACAATTGGAACTTAAATGTTGTTGATATGTGAATAAGTAAGTTTAGCTTTTTGATATTTTATTTCTCCAAACAGTTATTTTAGGAAGTTAGCTTTTCATTCATCCAAGAGTTACCAGTTCAAGTCAATGGGCTCCAGCCTGGTCAGGAAAGAAAATGAGATCGGGAACTGGATAAAGGAAAGGTGGTGGTCAAGAGTCTGCAAGTCACATGAAATTAAAAGAAAAGGCATGGGAGTGAGTGAGTTAATGATCTGGAAGGACCAGAATTTGTGATCTGAGAATGAGATTAAGATTTTAGGCCGCAGTTTTAGGTGGCGTCTAGTTCCAAATGTTGCCATTATATTTTGTTTTTGGAGGAAGGGGGTAAAATTCTTTGAATTTAGGATTTTAGGAATTGAAAATTGAGGACAGTGTTTCTCAGATTGTGTGTGAAGCCCTACCTGCGTCAGTATCACTTGAAGTGAGATTCCTGGGATTCAGCCCACATGTGTTGGCCTAGAATCTCTAGGGTTAGGGCCAGAGAAGGCATGTTTTTAACAAGCAGCCTTAGAGGGACAGGTTTAAGAACATCTGAGTTAGGTGTTGGATGATTCATTCTCAGGGATATTTAAACAGGTTTATAGTGATGTATCAGGAGTTAGCCTGAAGAAAATAACCAAGAGCGAGAACATTAAGTCATTGCCTCGAAGGTTAAGGGAGAACTGTAGGTGATTATAGCCAGTGGTAGAGACTTCAAAGAATAAGTGTTTTGTTAAGAGTAATGATGTTAGAATAGTAGAATGTTTCTTCCTGTCTTGTGTGTGCAAATGACCAGTTTCTGTTTTGAGAAGGAGTCTTCTGTGGTGCCCTTCAAGTTATAGGTGCCTAGAGGGTAAAGAAAATGGGTTAGGTGGAGGGGGAATCCAGACAGTGTAGTTCATATCATGTAAAGACTAAGTTCTAAAGTCAGAGTAAAACAAAAAGATTATTTAGAAACCCTATTTAGTCAGTTACTTTAAAAATTATATAGTTTTGAAACATTTTGTGGGATAAACTAGTATTTTAAGGCCATATATCAAAAAAAATTTATCTTTAATCACTAAAATAATCCAGATTTTTTAGTGAGATAGATTCCCACACTATTTCTTCACTCATTGTGTGTGCTTGATTCTAAGTTCTATGTAACATGATGCCTTCTGCATTGGGCATGGTGAAGGGGAAGGAGGAAATATGGAATGAGAAGAAAAAGGATTCATGACATGAAGTTGTTGCCTCTGGATTCTCTGACCAGGAGGCAGTTTGAGAAGTTTGGCATGGTTGTAAACTTGGACATACATATAAATTGCAGGAGGTCTTAATGTGACGAGCTTGTCTCTGCCACAGTGCCTCCTTCTAGGAAGGCAATGGCTATGGAATACATACCATGTGGGCCGCTTTATCCATATAGAACTTGTTTCACTTAAAAATTGTTATTGTAAAATATAAATAATGAAAAGCTACTATTTAACCATTTTAAATCTACAGTTTAGTGTTGTTAATTTCATTTACAATCTTTTACAACCATCACCACTGTATATTTCCACAACTTTTTCATCACCTCAAACAAAAACTCTGTACTCCTCTCTCTAACCGCTGGTAACCTCTAGTCTACTCTCTGTGTCTAAATTTGCCTATTCTTAATATTTCATATGAGTGAGATCTTATCATACATTTGTCCTTTTGTGTCTGGCTTATTTCACTCAGCATGATGTTTTCAAGGTTTATCCATGTTGTAGCATGTATGAAAAACTTATTTCTTTTTTGTGGCTGAATAATATTCCACTTTTACATGACACATTGTTTATTCTTCTGTTACTGGGCACTTGGGCTGTGCCCACCTTTTGACATTTGTGAATAGTCACAGTAGACGTTGATGTCTGAGTCCCTGTTTTTAGTTCCTGTGGATATATGCCTGGGAGTGGAATTGTTGGGTCAAGTGGTAATCTTACGTTTAAGTTTTTTGAGGAACTACCAGTTTTCCACAGTGGCTATACTATTTTTCATTCGCACCAACACAGTACAAGGCTCCCAGTTTCTCCATCCTCACCAATGCTTGTTATTTTCTTTTTTTGTTTGTTTAAATTGTAGCCATCCAAGTAGATGTAAAATAACATGTAATTATGATTTTCATTTACATTTCCCTAATGACCAATAATATTGAGCATCTTTTCATGTACTTATTGGCCATTTGTAAGTCTTCTTTGAAGAAATGTCTATTCAAGTCTTTTGCCCACTTAAAAATTTTTCTGTTGTATTTTTGTTGTTGAGTTGTAGGAATTCTTTATATATTCCAGATAGTAAACCCTTTTCATAGACATAGTCTCCTGTAATGTAGGTTGTCATTTTACTTGCTCAACAATGTCCTTTGATGCCTACAAGTTTTAATTTTGATATAATCCAGTTTATCAGTTTTGTTTTTTGTTGCTTATGCATTTTGGTGTCACATCTGGGCATCCATTACCAAATTCTAGATGATGGAGATTTACCTCTAATGTTTTCTACTAAGACTTGCATGGTTTAACTCTTATATTAGGGTTGTTGATCCATTTTGACTTTATTTTGTATATGGTGTGAATTGGGGGTCTGGGTTTTACTTTTTGCATGTGAAAATTCAATTGTGGTAGCATTTGTTGAAGAGACTGTTCTTTCCCCATCAAGTGAAATTGGCACCCTTTTTGAAAATCAGTTGGCCTTCCATATATGTGGGTTTATTTCTGGACTCTCTTTTACTGCCTCATTTGTCTATTGTTATGCCAGTATGACATTGTCTTGATTACTGTTGCTTTGTAGTAAGTTTGAAAATCAGGAAATGTGTGTTCTCCAGCTTTGTTCTTTTTTATCCCCAGTTGTTTTGGCTATTTAGGGCCCCTCACAATTCCATAGCAATTTGAGAACTAGCTTTTCTATTTCTGCAAAAAATGCTGTGGGAATTTTTGTAAGATTTTTTTTGAATCTGTACATCATTTTGAGTAGTATTGCTATCTTTATGCTCTTCCAGTTCATGAACAACTAGTTGTCTGTCCATTTATTTAGCTCTTTCATTTCTGTCAGCAGTTGGTGATGTTGATTCCTGGGTATTTTTTTCTTTTAGATGCTATTATAAATAGAATTGCTTCCTTGAGTTCCTTTTTGGATTGCTGACTGCTAGACATAGGAACAAAACTGACTCGTTATGCCCTGAACTTGCCTGCTGCTGAATTTGTGTGTTAGCTCTAGTAGCTTTCTTGTGGATTCTTTGGGATTTTCTGTGTAGAAAATAGAGATAGTTTTACTGTCTCTGCAAATAAAGGTAGTTTAACTTCTTTCTTAGAAATTTGTATACCTTAAATCTTTTCAAGTCAAATTGCTCTGGCTAGAACTTCTAATATAGTGTTAAATAGCAGTGGTGAAAGCAAACATCTTGGTCTTGAAATTTTTTCACTTGTAAGATAAAATTTACCACGGCATTATGTTAAATGAAAGGGTCATACATAATTAAATAATTTTGTTGTTCTTAATTAGTCTGTAGAGAACTTGATGTTGAATTTTTTCTTTTGCAGCACAGGATGAACCAGCAGTGGAAAAGCAAATACTGTAAAGTGGCTGCGTGGCAGTAGAGATGACACCTTACTTTTGTGACGAGCACCTGTAGGGTCTGTAATAGAAATGTAAGTGTGGCATCGTGGTTTCCCAGCGCTGTAGTAAATTACGTGCACTGGGATAAAATGCAGTAAATCAAGTATCTGTCATTTCTCATTTTATAAAATGAGCGCTTTTGTATTGATTTTTAGATATTTTATTGAGTTAGCAATTTTATTTACATTAACTTGTCACTAATGTAGGATTTCCAAAAATCTCATAAATAAAAGTCTCTCCAAAAAGTGAAACTGAAGACAGAAAATTTGCTCATAGAAGGCTAAAAAACTAGAAAGATCTCCCAGTTTCTTCTAGGTTCTGTTTTCTCTTTACATAGTAACTTACTTAAATAACCATGCTAGGTAAACAATATCAGCTTTTATAAATAAGAGGGACTTATGGGTTATAAAATACTAGTGAGCTAAAAACTTGTTTTGCTAAAATAAATTGATTTTTTTTAAATTCGTACATTACTACATTTTAATTTATATTGATTTCACTCTTATCCCCAGTTTTACTAGTTATTTTCTTATTATTTAGTCTTTATAAAATATGCTGTCAAATGTTACAGTACCTTCATCATGCCTATATTGAACTTCATTCTATTCTGGATGAAACACTTTTATACAATAAACATCATATTTACATCTTCCACCTTAATATGAACACTGTCCTGCTTGATGTCACAATGAAAAATGCAGTGAACATTTTACAGACATTTATAGTCTTGGTGGTTACAGGGTTTAAAATACTGGACAAAAAAAGTGACTCTTACACATACTATTTCACATGTACTTCTAGTTTGATATATAACTACTGTCATCTACTTTTCTAATATGATACTTTGATTATATACACTCATTAAAAGTGTGACCATATCATTCTTATTGAGAATTTCATAAAAAATGAAATCAGTAAGCCTTTTCTTCATAATTAGGGCAGATACACCTTTTATTTAATTCTGTTCATGTTATCTGTCTATCTGTTATCATTTTTAATCCTGTAGTTCAGGTTGTCTGTGCTGGCTGTCAAGGACCTAGACTCTGGTCTAATAATAATAAGTGAGATAGTTTGGAACTGAGAGCATTTATTCCAATCTGAAGGGTTGAGGGTAAACAGAACTTTTGGCATGATCTTAAAGAATCAGTAGAATTTTTACAATCAGAAATTAGGAAACATTTTTCAAGCCAAGGGGATGAGGAGGGGCAGAGCTGCCTAAAACATGAAGGCACCTTAGGGGAGTCAGGAAGCAAGCCTAAGTGGAAACTAGGGTGGGAGAGAGATTTTATAGGAAAAGGAATGAGTGTGTGATTAGTACCTACTATATTGCCAGGCTCTTAGTTGGTTTTTTATTTGATTATTGAAATTAATCACTGTGAAAGATAGTAGTAGCTTTATTTACTGAAAAGAAACAGAATTAGAAGAAGTTATTTTGTCGGTGTTTACCAAATTTCTGAGTTAATCCCTTTGGGACAGTTGTTAAACAAAACACAAGTTTTTAGACTCTAACCCAGTTAAGTCCAGATTTCTAGGGGAGAATACATCAACTTATTCTCACCTTTAGGGAAGTTTGGAAAATGCTGTTTTGGTCAACATAGTGAAAATAAATGTAGAGCCAGGACTTTAACTGGTTCTGTATTATTTCTCTAAAGGCTGTATCAGTGTAATTAAGTCAGTGTTTAGGAATTTGCTGTAGATTTTGTAGACAGTAGGAAACTATTAAAGATTCAGTAGAGGAAAGATTTAATTAGACATGATTGAACTGAGAAAAGATGAGAGGAAGAAAGGCTGAAGTCAGGGAGGTCACTTAGGAGGTCAGTATTTTGTACATGAGGGTGTCCAGGAGTAGAATTTGGATCACAGGCTTTGGGAATAGTGGGAACACATAATAAAGAAGTTTCTTTCATAGAAAAGAGAACGGCCAAGGAATAAGGGGACAATGAGAGTGGTTCAGAGTTTTTTATAAGGTAAAGATCATGGAAGAAAATACAGCTTTAAACCAGCAGATATTTTGTTTTTAGTGACATTTGATTTCACTTAGTATTTGGAAAATAATAAAGTAGACTTTTTGAAAATGTAGGTCTGAGATGGAACTGTTCCGGATATTAGATGTTGGGTGCCGTGTAAGTGTGTGTATTTGGAATATTCAGTTGATTGTTTAGGTATAGAATGTTGTGTGAAAATAGGGCCTTAGTGAGGAATACTGGTATTTAAGGGAAGCTAGAGAAGACAGAGAAAACAAAATAGAAAGGAGAATTGGGAGAGAGTACCAGCATGAAAATGAAGAGTAAAACTTTTAGAAAAAGAGCCCTGACCAGTGTGGCTTAGTTGATTGGGCATAGATCCCCAGTGAAAGGTCACTAGTTCAATTCCTGGTCAGGGCACATGCCTGGGTTGCAGGTTTGGTCCCTGTCAACACTTGTATGAAAGGCAACAGATTGATGTTTCTCTCTCATGTCAGTGTTTCTGTCTCTCTCTTTCTCCCTGCCTTCCCCTCTCTAAAAATAAATAAATAAATAAAGCCTTTAAAAAAACTTAGAAAAAGAAGTCAGTGGTTAATAATATTCACTACAATGTGGTCATAAAGATTTAGCCTGAGAGAGGCCATTACTAGACTTCACATGTAGTTGATTTTGAAATGTAGGGATAGAGAATATTGTTCAAAATCTTGGAGGAAATAACATGGTTCTAATACCAGAAATTGAGGGATTATCTTGGAAAACAACTAGTAATGCCCCATCCTGAGCCAAGAGGAATGATAATAAGGAAGACTGAAAATAAAGATAAATTTTGAGAATTCATTTTTACCTAATCTCTTAATGATAAGGGAGTCCAGTATATCTCTTAGCTAAAAGGTTGGAGATGCTATATAATAGCCTGTTTGAGAACAGGGAAAATAAGATGTCTAAGCTGAGTAAAAAGTTACAGCAGGCTCGATGGTCTCTGGGAAAGCAAAATGGCTAATCGCTGTGTGGGCTTACAATTTATGCACCAAATACTTGACTACAAAAGTAGAGATTTTCCTGAGTTAAAGAGTAACTTCTATAAGTCCTCTCCTTGTTTGACCCTTCTTTTTTGCAAGTGTCTCCCTCATGGCTTTTGTGGTGGTGGTCTCTCTTTATTCCCTAGTTCTCCGTGACCATTTTTTTGCATCCTTTCCAGTCTACGAGGGGGGATGCCGACCAAAAACCCAGATTTATTAAAAATTGTGTATTATTCTCACAAGTTTAAACTCAGTCAGTCACCTTCAAAGTACTCCCCATTTGCTACAGTATACCCATGAAGACGTTTTTTTCAAAAACTGCTCAAAACAGTTTTTGAACTCGTCGATTTTGATGCCTTTTAGTGCTTCTGCCATTTTTTGTTTTACCTCTTACATATTGCAAAATATTTCCCTTTGAGGACTTTTTTCATCAGTGGAAACAAAAAAAAGTTGCTCAGGGTGAGATAGAGTGAATAGGGAGCATGGGGCACAGGGATCCTGTCATTTTTGGGCAAAAACTGCTGAACACTCACACTATTTGGGCAGGTGTGTTCTTAAATCACCTATCCTGAAAAGGGCAAATGTGATGAGTCTTCAAAATAATTCACTGAAGCCTAAGGCAACAACGCCAGTTGTTGTGAAGCCCTCACAACAACGCCAGCTGGTACACTGATACAGCTGGGCTCCTAGCACACCAAGAAGGGGAAGCCTGTACTCAAAGGGGCCCACCTCCAGAAGATAATTCCCAGTTTCTTTGGGTCCCCCTTGTATTTTGCCTTATTGAGAAATGTTGGGGTAATCCAAGGGTCTGTGATTGGCTCTTTTGTCTGCTATCTCTACAGGTTTAATTTGGGCATTCATCCATTTTCATGTCTCCAAGAACCATGTATGTTGAATCATCAGTATTCTTTGAGCTTAGATTTCTTTGGAGTACCAGTCTAGTAAATTCAGCTTTCATCTACCTATCTTCATCTGGTGACTTCGTAATTATCTCAGAATCATTATATCTAAGACAGAACTTTCTTTCAATTCTGTATCTTGATGGATATAGTACCACCACTCGTCAGTAACCAGTGTTTTTATTTCTGTTTCCTTCCTATTTCTCATATGTCGTTGGAACCTTACATCTGCAACCTCCTTCCCATTATCTTATAAGGGTTGGGTAATCCAGGTACTTGCACTGTGCCACCAAGTCTTCCTTCAAACTGCTGTCCAAGTGATCTTGATAAATTGCTAATCTTGCCTGTCACTTTCTTACATGAATCCTTCTGTAAATCCCTCTTGCCTCTTCGGGGGTTCTAGGTAGACCAGCTTTACAGAGATTCTTGAACACCCCTTGAAGTTTTATGTAAGATTTCATCAATATTTAGGAAGTCTGTGACCTAAAAATTTTTAAGAATCATTGGTATTTAGAATAAATGTTTAAATTTGTTAAGATAGCATAACGTACAAGGTCTTTGCAGCACTTACTGCATAGTACACTTCATCAATTCAAAACGTATTTATCCCATCCCTGTTAGTTACCATTCCTTTCTTTTTGTTCTCTGGTGTCTGTTATGCCTTTTGCAAAACTAATCAGTAATGCATGTATGTGTTCATTAACTTATCTGCCTCTATACTTTGATGGCAAGTATTTTGCATCTCCTTCCTAGTGCCGTGGGCATTTTAGATGCTCACATACTTTTCTGTGTTCAAAAGGGAAAGGGAAATATTGAAAGTGACAGAGCTCTTGAGGCAGGCAATATTAATTTCATTCCTCTATCACTTTGTGAAACTTCTTAGTAACTTCTTGGAGCTCTACCTTTCCTAACATTATTGATGGTGGTTCTTATATTTGGGCAGTCATAATTATTTTGGAGGCAATCTCTGTAGCATTTAAGAGTGCAGACTGTGAAGTCATTCAATTCCAAATGTAATTTCAACTCCTTTAACAGCTAAGGAATAGTTACATTTATACAGTCCTAAAATTATTTCGGCCCTTTGAAGGCAACTGTAAGGCTGATGTGGCCCCTGGTGAAAATGAATTTGACACTCCTGATTAAGAGGACTTAGGAATGGTCACTGTTAAATTTAAATTTGAAAGTTTCATTTTTAACTTGTATTAAACTTTAAACTCTTTGTATTCTAGGAGGGCTAAAGATTTAAGGAATTTTTTTCTTTTAAAAGTATTCAGAGTTTGGGGAAGGAAGATGACATTCATTTTTGATAGCTTTGGACTTACCATAAGGTAGTATGTTGTTAACTTACTCTTTGTTTCCTTTTTGTTGTGTTTATAATTAGAGTCAGAGCCCAGACTTTAAAAAATCTGGTTTTTATTATTTGAAATTTTTATTGCTCTCTAAAAAGTTATTCAATATTATGTAAGCTAAAAGACCTTTTTCATTTATAGTAATTTTACCTTTTGACTAGATTAAACAAAATCTAAGTACTTAGTGGTTTTCTGTATCCCTCTAAGTCTTCTATGGGAAGAAGAAGAATGGGATTTGTGCTTAAAAGTTGTAATATCACATTACAAATCCAGTTATATGTATGTTCTTTAGCAGAGTTGAACTAACTTTACTCCAAATTTTTACATATTAAATTATTCCTAATTTACTAACCAGGAAATAGATTCCTTTTTCTGAACAACCACTGAAGTGTCCTAAGACGTTTGTTACTCAGAGAACACCTCTCATTGATTAGCATTAACTCTTTTTCAAACCCTTGCTCTGCAAAAGAGGGGCAGGGCACTTCTTATTTACATATTGGTATGATCCTCTGCACACGTTAGCACCTGACCTATTTGAAGGTCATTGAAACTGTGCAAAATAGAGACTTTGTAGGAAATTAAAGTGATATGTCTTACGCTTTATAGGCAGTTTAGTAGTTTGGATTGCCTCGTCTTTATCTTGTCCTGTATCTTAGTTTTATCTTGTATACTCTATGTGCCTCATCCAGAATTATGTAAGATGTATTTACTAAGGTTTTTTCCATGTCTTAGTTAGACTAACAGTATAGTTGGTGTGCTAAACAGAAGCAGAATTTCAAATCTGCTACGCCAAACAGGTAGTTGAAAGTGCTTCAGGTGAAATAATGAAGCTTTAGCTGTCTGTTTGTTTTCTGATGAAACTTATCCAACTTTACTTCATTCTTTGAGAACTCCTTTTTAATGAGAATTCCTGCCCAAACAGAATTGTGCCTTTACAAGTGTGTTAATTTACAGCTCATGCTTTCCCCTGGAGTGGTTGTAATTGCTTCTCTTTTTTTTTTAGCTTTTAAATTATACATTTAGGTTTATCCATGCATAGAATAAGGATTATATAAGATATTGGTCATATTAAGCAGGGTGGAGAGTAATGTTTTCAGGTTGAAAACTTTCCTTTTTCTCAACAAGCTAACTGCATCTGGTGGAAAACTGACTTTTTGTGTCAATTTTGCTTAAATATAGCAGGGTTTTGGATTACCTATTTTTTAAAGTATTTGTCCAACTTACACATTCAACATTTTGTTTACATTTTACCAGGCTTTTGTTTTTCTCTTTTAAATTTCACAATTACTCAGTCTGCCTTCTGATTGATTACCTTATAGCTTCATCTCCTGCCTTTCCATCGGTTGTTTGACTCAGTGGCTCTGCCTCGAGTTTCCGCCACTCCCAGCCTCTGCACCCTAAACTTTCTAACCTATATCACTCATCCTGTCATCTCTGTCGTGATTATTACTTTTAATAAGTATCTAACACATTTTTGTTACTGCAGGAATCAAGCCACTGTATGCTTGCTTGTATGTGTGTTTGCTTATTTTATAGAGTGGATGTGTGTCTTACTCAGCTTTAGCTCTATCAGTACTCCTCATTGTACATGGACCATAGTAGTTGTGTAATAAATGTTTATCTGAATCAATAGAGCAGAAGCCCCAAATTCTACACCAGTGTATAACCTTCATACACCCAGTTTGACAAGTCTGTGTCTTTCTTTTTTTCCTCTCTTCTCTTCAGGGCAACTTGGACATTCATGTCATTTTCTCCCTTGGTCTTACATGATTGTAACATCAGGGGAGCTTTAGTGATTACAAAGCTTTTTTTTTTTTTTTTTTTTTTGGCTATTCTCATCTAAGTTTTATAAACTGTGATATGCAGGTGAGGAAATTTAGACTAAGGGTTTAACTGAGTGCCTAAGTAAGTAACAAGGAAACCAACACTCAGGTTTTTAGATTTATTGTCCACTTTTGGTTTCATTGCATAACACTGCCTTTATTCAGGTTATCCTTTCTCCCTTGGCCATCTGCAGCGTTTCACTGTGTAGTCATCAGGGTGCTGCTTCAGGGCTGATCGTTAATTGTACTGACAGAATTTTTATACATCCCAAAGGTATGTGTAAGTAAACACTTTGGAAAAAAAGTGTTTATCAGTCAGCTGTTTAACTTAATATTATCCAAAATAAAGCAACCCCCCCACAACTTATTTCATAATGCGATATATTCATATTTTTCTTAAGGAAAACATTCGTTTTCTTAACAAAATTTTGAGTGTTCTGTGTCTGTCATACACTACATATGGGAATACAGAAATGAGCCAAGAGTGACCTATTCTCTACCCTTATAAAGCCCACCCACCTATGGGGAAACTGACATTAACAAAATAATTCCACAGGTAGGTGTAACATTGCAATTCTGTTAAGTGCTATAAAGGAGAAGTGCATGGTAGTAGGGGTGAAAAAAGGTGATTTGACATAGTCATGGAGGCTTTGTCAAGAGGGATATAATATGGGGAATGTTTGCCCATGGAGAGTTGGGGAGGTGGGAAGTGAGAAAGTGTTCCATATGGAGAAAAGCTGTTACTGGAGAAGTAGCCAGTGTGTCTGGAAGGCCAATCAAGGTGAAGTTTCAGGTGAGATGAGGCTGGCGTGGGAGTTGGGGTTCAGACCATTCAGGGCATAGAGATCCTGGTCTTTATCCTAAAATCAACTTTTTAAGCAGGTGGTAAGGTTGAACCAATTAAAAGGCATACGTAGTAATTAAATAAACAATGGTCACTTGGTGGCTAGGGAAGTGTAGAGATGGATGATAGTAGTTGATTCAGGAGATAGAGGATAAAATGTTGGCTTGCTGATGCTTTGGATGGGAAAATGGTAAGGAAAGGGCAGTTTCAGGTATGGATTTCTAGTTTGAAAAAGCAGATGGCGGTGCTGTAAAGGAGGAAATGAGGAAAAAGATCTTGAGTTTAGCTTTTGTGTCTCCATGGCATTAGAGAAGAGATCTAAAATAGGCAATTAGAACTATAGGTCTAGGGCTGAAAGGGAGACCTGGGCTGGTGATATCAATTTGAATCATTTATATATAGGTAACAATTGAAGCCATTAGAATAGATAAGGTGATTTTGAAAGAGTACAGCAGGAAGAGCATATGTGGTTTAGAAAAAGGTCACAGCAACAAAAAGAGGCTGTTAGAAGAGTGTTTCACAGAGAGGGAATGAAATGACTGGTTTAACCTGTGCTTTCAGATTCACAGCAGGGATAGGGAGCCTCTGGGATTGCAGCTTTAGTCTTAGTTACATATGGTATACTTGTCAAGGACCAAAAGTATATTAACATATGGTAATATTTGCAAAATTGACACCATTAATATCCTAAAAGGCTACAAAATCATCACTTTCTGTAATGGTCATCTGAATTACTTTCAGCCATTTTTTTTTGTTTCTGTAACTGCTTTTCCAGACTGATTGTCAAAGTCAGTCTAGAATGGACTGTACATTTTTAAATCTTTGCACTTAGTTCTGTCTTACACGGTCTGTGACTCAATAAAATGGTACATTTATTTAAAATCTATCTGTACCTTAATTGTATTTTTTTAACTTTAGGCTTAACATTTGGAGCCTTATTGCCCCCAATAAGCAAAAATCAATGGTATACAAACCAAAAAGATTTTTCTATACAAGAGTTTTTTTCTGTATTTTCATTTTTATATCAGTTGTCTAGTATGTGGCTTACATATGATAGGTGCTTTATAAGTTTTTTCTGAATTGTTGAATTAAAAGTTAAAACAGAATCTTAATGTGTGTGTTTTCTTTTATTTTCTTAGGATGGCTGGCTGTGGTGAAATTGATCACTCCGTAAACATGCTTCCTACGAACAGGAAAGCGAATGAGTCCTGTTCTAATACTGCACCTTCCCTAACTGTCCCTGAATGTGCCATTTGTCTGCAAACATGTGTTCACCCAGTCAGTCTGCCTTGTAAACATGTTTTCTGCTATCTGTGTGTAAAGGGAGCTTCATGGCTTGGAAAGCGATGTGCCCTCTGTCGACAAGAAATTCCTGAGGATTTCCTTGACAAGCCAACCTTATTGTCACCAGAAGAACTCAAAGCAGCAAGTAGGGGGAATGGTGAATATGCATGGTATTATGAAGGAAGAAACGGGTGGTGGCAGTATGATGAACGCACTAGTAGAGAGCTGGAAGATGCTTTCTCCAAAGGTAAAAAGAGCACTGAAATGTTAATTGCTGGATTTCTGTATGTTGCTGATCTTGAAAATATGGTTCAATATAGGCGAAATGAACATGGACGTCGCAGGAAAATTAAGCGGGATATAATAGATATACCAAAGAAGGGAGTAGCTGGACTTAGGCTGGACTGTGATGCTAATACTGTAAACCTAGCAAGAGAGAGCTCTGCTGATGGAGCGGACAGTGTAACGGCACAGAGTGGAGCTTCTGTTCAGCCTCTAGTGTCTTCTTCTGTAAGGCCCCTGACATCAGTAGATGGTCAGTTAACAAGCCCTGCAACACCAACCCCTGATGCAAGCACTTCTCTGGAAGACTCTTTTGCTCATTTACAGCTTATTGGAGACAGCCTGGCTGAAAGGAGCCATAGGGCAGAAGGAGAAGATCGTGAATTACCATCTTCAGGCAGGGTACCAGCACCAGATACTTCCATTGAAGAAACTGAATCAGATGCTAGTAGTGATAGTGAGGATGTATCAGCGCTTGTTGCACAACACTCCTTGACCCAACAGAGACTCTTGGTTCCTAACACAAACCAGACAGTATCTGATCGAGCAGATCGATCAGGAACTGATGGATCACTAGCAGGGGGTGTAACAGTGAGTAGCACTGTTAGATCTAGAAGGCCTGATGGACAGTGCACAGTAACCGAAGTTTAAATAAAAAAAAGTCTTCAACTCCATGCTCAAGGTCAAAATGGTTATCTGTAAATTTCTGCCCACATAACATTATACTCATCCCTAGTAATACATTTTGGGAGTTGGGGTGGGAAGGGGTATAGGAAGGATAGATCTGTAATTAAAATGTCTAACATGTCTCTGTTGAGAAATTTATTTAATATAAGGAACTTGGGTGTTAATAGTTGAGAGTTGTTTAGTAATAACCCAGTTTTCTTGAGGTCTGTTTATTTTATAGTTTTTAAAGATTTCTAAAGTTCTTTTGGCCGGCGTGTGTGTATTATCTGTGCATTTAATCGTCCCATCTGACTCTTGCATTTTGTCTTACTTTTCTGCATGGATTGACTTAAAACCATTAACTAAAATTTGGCACCTATGAGATGTCTGGTATCAGTTTTAACAGGAAGCTTAACGTGAGAATACATGTGAATTTGGGATTTTAAAATAGACGAAAAATTTAATAGTAAAGTTACTGAAATGGAAATGTAAAGAACACCTAATAACTGAATGTTCCATAATCTTGTCTGTAACACATTTCATGGCGTTCCCATAGACTTTGCTGTCTAGTCCTTGTAGTTTGATGTTTCTCTTGATTCACAGTTTTCTTTTTGATTACAAAATTTATAATTTAATAAATACTAGAGTTTATCAAAAATAAATTGTCTCTTGCTTAGGTCTGGAAAGGGGATGGAGACATTTTGACATTTGTGGCCAAAGGTCACTAAAAATGTGGTAGTTTCAAGTGGTGGTGTTCAGCTTAAACAAGTCACCTGCTCAGAAAAGTCTGGTTTTTTCATAGGGAGCATTTAAACAGAATCCGCAGGCAGTGTGCATGGAGTAAATACACATGGAAGTAAATGAAAAGCCTATGAGATGAATTTCTTAAATAATTGATAGTAGAGAATATGATTTTTCTTGCCAGTCTTCATTAGCAATCTAACACTCATCTGAATTAAATTAAATGGTAGGCTTACTTATAAACAGTATTCATAGACACAAATTCACTTTATGCAAAATGTTGTAGAACCTGTGGCAAGGTAGGAAGTATTGGGTTTACTTGGTAACTCAGAATTGGATTCTGCAAAAAAGTAATGTAAATTGGCCTTCTTAAAGGCCAACTAACTTAAAACAGTAGGATCGTGTTGATGAAGCTTATGTAAGTGTTTAATACAATTTTGAAGTGTGAATTGAGTTTTACAAATAGCAAATAAAAACTGTCACTACTTTGAAATTATCTTTTACCTCTGTGGTATGTTAAAATTAGGACTTAATTCTTTGACTTACGTTTTTTATAGTCTGTTACTGATATAATCATGAGTTTAAATTATGTATTTTTGTTAAATTCAGCTTTAAAAGTTATAAAAGAAGACAGGCTAGGTACTTTTCAGGAAAAACAGAAATCTGATGTACAGTGCAAATGCAGGTTACAAAATGCTTGTGTCACTTTGAGCCTCAGGCAGTCTTGGAAGAAGTTCAACTTTACCGCACAGCAGTAAAATTTAAGAAACAGCAGTAAATTCCAGGGCACACAAATGAATGGCCAGTTTTGTAGTCAGCAGACATTCTACATGGTGGCTATCCTTGTTTAGTAGGTAATTTAAAATAGAAAATTATTAGAAACATCAAATAAATAAAACACCAAGTTTGTAGGGGGTAAGGTGGAGAGCATCTTTCATTCTCCATGCCTTCCTAGAGCACAAAATGATTGAGGATGCCTTTTCTTGTTTCCACTTTTCTTTAATTTCAAGTTTCATTAAGGTTTTTTGTTTTTATAAATTATTTTCCAGGTAAGGCAGAACAAATACTCAATAAAAATAACCCCGGAATAGGTTTTATATAGAAATCTTTTCCTTTTAAAAACTAGTTTTTGGTTATAGGCTAAGAACTAGTATGGGAATTTGGGAATGGGTATTAATTTTTAAGCCAGAAGTATTGTGTATTTTAGTCAAATGTTCCAGATTTACTTGGTAAATGCCCAAATACAGTAATTTCCACCCCTCCCTACGTATGTGCTTTCACTTTCTGAGGTTTCAGTTACCTACAGTTAACGGTAGCCCAAAAATATTAAATGGAATATTCTAGAAATAAGCTGTAAATTTTAAATGGTATACTATTCTTGGTAGCATGATGAAGTCTTACATTGTCCTACTCCACCCTACCCAGGACTTGAATCCCTTTGTCCAGAGTATCTGCGCTGTGTATTCTACCTGCCTGTTGGTCACTTAGTAGCTGTCTCAGTTATCAGTACCACAGTGCTTGTGTTCAAGTAAACCTTATTTTACTTAATAATGGCCCCAAAGTGCCAGAATAGTGATGCTGGCAATCCGGATATATCAGAGAGAAACAATAATGTGTTTCCTGCAAGTGCAAAGGTAAGCAGAATACAATAAAAGTATTTTGGAAGAGATCACATTCATAGAACTTTTATTAAAGTATATCATAATTGCTTATTAGTAGTGTTAATCTCTTACTGTGCCTAATTCATAAATTAAGCTGTATCACAGGTGTGTAATTAAAGGAAAAAATAGTACACAGAGAGTTCGTTCCTATCCTCAGTTTCAGGCTTCTCCTGGGAATCATAGAACCTAACCTCTGCAAGTTGAGGGGGTACGAGAGTGTTTTAAAAATTATGCCAATGAGTTTAGGTATTCAAAAAATTATTAAAAACCCAAATACCAGTGGTACCCTTCAAAGTAATTCTGACATTTACTATTTAGTATTTTACATATTAATCATTGCAGTACCTCATATTTTAAAACATCTACTTACAGAATTTTCCTTTCCTAGCAATAGCCTCCAGATTTGCTGGTCCACCCCAAAGTGTCCCTAAAAGATCTCTCTCCGTCTGTAATGCCTCCTGGAAACAAAGCTCTTTGCCTGAAGAAACAGCTTTTTTCAAAGCTCTAATTACTTCTGTTGGCCCTTGGGTAAACTGCTTTAGCCACTCTTGTGCCTCTCCCAGACTTTCAGTTTCACCTGAAGACTGCAAGACCTCGTCGACCATTCCTAGGTTTAAAGCTTGTTTTGAATCCATTTTGAGGGCCCCACCTAGCACTTTGAGTGCTTGTCTAGGGCCGATAATTTCAGCCAGCCGGGTAGTGCCACCCCAGCTTGGTATTATACCCATCTCCTTGTGAACAAATCTGATCTCACTCCCTGTAGTCATTAATCTGCAACACAGAAAAGAAAAAAACAATTTTAACTAAGTATATATGCTTTAGTCATCAACTACTAACCATTAGTGATCTGATCAGAAATCTCCATAAGTCTTTATAGGTAGATATATTAAAAACTGTTAAAAAAATCTAGCTAAATACAGAATTCAAATTATACACAATACTTATGACCTCCCTCTAAAAACAGTATCAACGTTTTTGTTGTGCTTGCTGCTTCTTTACTTTATAAATAAGAATGCAGTCTTTATAGTTATTTTTAAAAGCCCAAAATATACCTCTAAAGTAAGTGGTGGCCTAATGCCTAATGAGAAAACCTAGGTTAAGTGAAAATATGTGAGTAGGTAATGTTAGGTGCATACCATGAAGAAATAAAACAGTAAGTCAGAGTCAGTTGTCCAGGAAATGAAAAATTATTTTTTAACCAGCATCTACCCAGTATCCCAGCAAATATGTACTAAGTACCACCAACACTAGTTTATGTTCCTGTTAAGAGAAAGACACTGAATGATATAATGTCAGTGGTGGTAAGAGCTATAAAAATAAAATGGGGCAAGGGACTACAGACAGAGGGTGTGTGTGTTAGGGGTGTGTTATTTTAGATGGAAAAGGCCTCTGAATATTTGAGCAGCTACCCCAGTTAGTGAGCGATGGAAAAACCGGGGGCAAGGAAGCAAGTGTTCCAGGAAGAGGGACTGCAAGTGCAAAGGCCTTGAAGTAGGATTTCTTAGTATCTGGGGAACAGGCAGGGCAAATGTTCCAGCAAGAGGAACTGCAAGTACAAAGGTCTTGAAGTAGGGTTTCTTAGTATCTCTGGGGAACAGGCTACTGTATTTGGAATGGAGGAAACAGAGTAATGGCAGTAGAAATTGGACAGGTAGGCATATAAGCCTTAGATGGGAGTTCAGATTTTATTTTAAGTGTATAGCTATTTAGAGGAGGTTACTCAAGAGAGTAGTATCTGACTTACTTAAAAGGGTTACCCTGGTTGCTCTGTTAAGACTTTGGCATTCAGTAACATAATAGTTTTCTACAGAACTTCATGTCAATCCTCAGAACAACTGTACGGGGTACAGTAATAGCCTCATTTTACAGAGGAAAAACTGAGGTAACTATACAAACACCTCAACATCTCGTGCAGCTACAGCAGAGCGAGAATGGAAGAAAACCCAGGCACGGCAGCTTCATTATGTGTATGCTAACCTCACAGTACTCAATAGCTAGCTAGGCTGGAGTGGAACCAGAGATACCATTCTGAAAGTTGATAGGAGCTTGGCTGAGACTGAGAGTGGTGATTTCCTATAGCAGGAACCTACTGTTCCCAAATCTTGGGATTTTTATGAATAGGGTGGTTAATAAGCAAAGTGGTACAATAAAGAGTTAACAGAAAGAAATTAGTGAACATAGCAAAAAGCGTTCACAATTGCCAGTTCAGTATTTGTACTCTCTTAATAGACTGCATAAAGTTACACTGTTTAGGGAATGCTGCCTATGAGTTTTATTTTGACTCCATACTTTAGTGAGAAGATTTCACTATGTTAAAACCTTAATTTGGAAGGTCACATCTGAATTTGTCTTGTAAAAAAAAATCACTGCTTTCACGTACTCATTACAAACAAACCCCACAAGTCAGTTTAGCTTTCCAGAGAGTTCAGTGCTCAACTGCAGGTGGTTTGGTTCTATCAGCACCAAGAACAACAAACTCTTAAATCTTTGACCCTTTAATCAGAAGAGAGATTCTAGTAGAATATTTCTCACAAACGCCTATTTATTAAACCACTGGGAAAGAGAACTTCCTTCTCACAGGTATGAATTCCTACAAAGGTAAATCTTCCTCAATTATGAACAATTGCTTTTAGAGGCAAATATCCATGAAAATAGTAGTTTTCAATACATAATTTTTAATTGGAAGGAAGAAAGAACAAGTCCCCTAAGAATCTGAATCTAGTTCCAAATTTGAAAGGGGGCACTGCCTTGTTAAACAGAAAATGTCAAAAGTGAAGAAAGTAGAATAGAAATTACAGAAATAATGCTAAATGGTCTAGAGACAGGAATACTGTTAACACTGAACACAAGTAGCTTTCCACAGAATAAATTTAATAAATCATAGTTCTAAATTACAGCCTGGAACTGACTCAAACACTGGCTCAGAGAGCTATTCTTACATTACAGAAAAGGGTTATGTCAGGAATAAATGCACGGAGTATCAGCTGAACATAAAAGTTGGTTAAAGCCCAAGATGCTGGGAGGGATTTTGCTAAAATGAATTTGATTTATTTAAACTCTATTTTGTTAACTTTCTGACTGAGTGGTAATAAAGTGATGGCAGAGTTATGCTTGACTGACTAAAGTAATCTATTTTAATGATAACAACAAATAGGTGCTAATTGATTTTTCTATTTTAAGATTACATGAAATACTTATATTCAGGTGAATAATAAATTTGAGCTGTGAAAGGGGTAATGCAATTTTCACCCTACCTGAAATCACATGCCGTAATCAACTCTGCTCCTCCACCCAACGCCCAGCCTTGAACTAGTGCGACACTTATTAACGGAAGTCTGTGTGTTGAAGGAAAAAGGAAAAACGTATGTTAACATTTTTCATTTCAGTATTAATCTGAAAATACTATTTTAAAACTTGAGATTCATAGAAACAAAATTATTGAACTATGTTTATAATAATAAACCTCAAGGGGTCATGAGGAGCAAAACAGTATAATATATCTGAAGATAATACTGATTCATACTAAATGCTGTGTAAATTTATCAAAATACCTCCCTGAATCATGTATTTTTAAATTGTAGTCAGTTTGTAATTTTAGTCCAAATAAATGGATATTTCTGGATGACACACAGCTCCCGGAACTTTTCAACTACTTACTGGCAATTAGGAATAATTCAATGTGATATTGCTTTGGTCCATTTTTATTGATATCAGATTATACATGGGAAAGTTAAGGCCGTAGCCAAAGGGAGGAAATGTGGTACAGAAGAACAAGTTCCCAGACTGAGTTGTTACAAAGGTCCCTATCTTTTCAATGCTCACTAAAATGATCCTTAGACAATTCCTATATAAAGGAATGGTTCTGTGGTAAAGATAAATCTCTTCACCTCTCCTGTGGGCAAAGACTCACTTTGCAGTGCAGGACTGTTTCAGTATTAAAAGGTAAATCTAAAATATTTTGAAAATCTGGAATTTTTTTGTAGGTTCTAACTAAAATGCAAAGCTGTAGCTTTAAAGTGATTGCAAATTTCTTATACTACTCCCAATTAAAAAAAATTTCAAAACAAAACTCAAGATTTATCTAAGAAAAAGTCAAATGTAATAGGAAAATGGAGGTGAACAGTTGCCAATGCAATAAAGTATTTTAGAATAGTAATATTATGATTCCTTTATTCTTTTCATGCTCTCATATATGAAGAACAACAAAAGTACAGTGATGTCCAATTGGTAAATATACTAAATAAATATGAATTTCCTTAGTTTTTGTAATTTTTAAGTTGTTTCCAGTTGGAATACGGAAGTAGAAAGCTAATCAGCCCAAATCGGTCATTGTTTGTAACCCAAATGCACAGCAATAGGCCAAGAATTCTCTCCTTTTGCTTGTTCATTTAGGTGCAAAGCAAATCGATCCTCCCCAGAAATCCACTGTTCTTTTTCTCTCGCCTCTAGATACAGACCACTTCACTATACATTCTACTAACTTTGATTAGGTAACCTTTATGTGTCTTTATTCTGCTATAATATCAGTATTTAACTTTCCCATCTCTATAGCTACATACATATAGCTAATAGTAATATAAGCTTAGGGAAAAGTGCTGTGTCTTAAATTCTTTTTCTCTCTCATGTCTCTGATTTTTTAAATACTTGTATATATTTCACTAATGTTTAATTAAATGATTACCCTTGATGGCACAAATAGGTCATCATTAGAATAAATATAATTGGAAAATCAGCTCGCTCTTTTAACCGGAGCAACACATAGAATAAAGAGCTATTTTTTTGTTTTTTAGAAATCATATTTTGAAAAGAAAATTACATTACCTCATAAGTCTTGTTAAGGTGTTTTGCATGAACATACATAATGCCACTCCATCCTTTAAATAAAAATAAACACAAAGGTTTAATGCAAATTATTATGTTTTTTTTATTTCAGGAGTTAGAAGCAAAGTCAAAAATACATCTAACATTTTTTAATGAGGTTTTCATTTAAAACTCTGATGCTGTGAAATGCACACTGATGCAGTTTTCGATGTTGATTTTCTAGGATTTGAGCTCAGCTTTGCATGAAGCATTAGCCAAGACTTAGATGTGAGGTTAAATCAAATAACCCTGAAGAGTGTGGCGTTCTACTCAGAGTGGTATGGAGGGAGGAGACATAAGAGACACCCACCCGTAATCCAAAACTCCGACCTAAGAATATAAACATGTAAAAGCAATTTCTTAAAGGTAGTCTAAACTCATTGCATTTTTTTCTCTTCGTCAGGACAGTATAGTCTGATCTTCAGACTTCTCTCAAGACTCCCCTCAGAGGTTTCTAATCATCTTCACCGTGTCAGATTAAATGGCTGTCCTTTCCTCATCTTCCTCTCTCTCTCTGTAAGAAATGGTACTTTGCTTTGAAGAGTTTCTTTATTCTGATAGTCTCCGTTTCTGGTAACCTGGTCCACTCCTGATTCTCTTCTTTTCCCTTTTGTTGTTCTTTTCCAGTTTTCTTTTTGTCTCTTTTTATTCAGCTAAATCCTCTAAATACACGTATACCAAAAAATCCAATCCATGATTCTCTTCACCATCTTTATCTACAATTTCTTTGGAAATCTGATCCATTCCCATTGCTTCAACTATTGTTCTCACATAGAATCCCAAAACCTACTAGAAATTTCACATTCTGCCAATACTTCACATTCAGCATGGCAAAACCGAGCTGAGTTTGAATCCTAGCATTACTACTGTATAATAACATGAACTGGAGCTAGGCATAACTATGAACTTCAGTTTCCTCATCCATAAGGAAGGAATAAAAAATAAAAAAAATACTTGTTCTATTTGATTTAAAGGACAGTTGGAAAAATGATCACATAAATGTAAGCAAGTTATGAGTTAAGAGAAAAAGGTCTTCTTGTCAACACGGCTCGCAATTTTGGTTTTCTTTGGCCCTTCCATTTCACAGTTCTCCACACTCAACTAGTTACCAAGCATGTCTCCCAAATTCTTCCTTCAAAATATTTCCAACATAATCCCTTCATTTTTTTATTTTCACTGTCATCACACTAGTCCAGACTTTTGTTATTCATGCTTAGATTATTAAAATAGCCTTGCTTCCCAAATCACCTTTTTGTATTTAATTTCTTTTTCTTCTGCAATATATAGTGTATCCTGCTGCCTGATAAACCTTCCCATAAGGTGATTATTTCATATCACCAATAAAATAGTCTAAATTCCTTGGGAAGGACTGCTCCCAAACTATCTTACCAACTGACACCTGTACTGTTCATCCAAGCATCTTAACTTCAGCCACAACAAACTACATGCCATGCCTTTAGCAGCTTACACTTGTTCCCATGTCTTTGCTCACACCATTACCTCCAAAGAAAGCCTGTCCTTGCCTCTACGTATTTTAGGGAGTGCACAGATCAAATATTTTCCATCAACATTGTCTAAATCCCATAGTAATAGTGTTCTCCTTTGTGTTTCTGCAATATTTTTATCTTTGTAATTTAATGATAATACTTATAGATTGTCTTGTGTGTACTGTGCTTGGATTTGTTATTAGGCTTATCTTTACAAGATAAGGGCTAGAGACTATAGTAAGTAGACTGTGCTCCCAGTTCCTATTCCTCAAAAATCTTATGAGATAAAGAAATGCAACACATCAAGGTATAGCATAAGTATTTTTTAAAATGCTCGAACAAACTTAGTACCAAATAAGACACAATTCATTTCAATTGGTTGGGGTAGCTGGGAAACCTTCATAAAGTAGAAGGGGAGATGGCTTTTACTTAGGCTTAGGCAATAAGTTCCTTGAAGTTGGAAAAATGCCTTCTTTATCTTCAGCAGCTGGTACAATGTTTCGCTACATATAGTATATGCCTGATGAAGTTAACTGAGTCAGATGACTTTTAGATGGATAACTATGCTGAACAATAAAACAAATGCAGTCAACGAATGGTAAAAACCAGTATGGTACCAATTTCCTAAACAAAATCCTTTCTCAGGAAGGGCAGTCTATATTATAAAGTGATAAGGAAATTAATACAAGCACGAAGAGTTAGAAGTTTAAAACTGGAATGATTTATATTCTATTGAAAATCTGTCTAATACAGCCTCTTAAAGGATCTCAAAATAATTCTAATAGGCATATTTGCTGTTACTAGGTTTAGAGCACTTAATGTTCTGATGGAAGTATTTAGAATTGATCGAAATGAAAGTGAAGCAGGTATTAGCCTGTGTACTATTATAATTCTCATTCAAAAGTAAAACAATAAAAAAGTTTAAAAGCAGTATGAAATCGTGGCCAGCACCACACAGACTCTAGAGCCAAACTGCCAATCAGCGATAAATCCCTACTCGTGACAGAACTGAAGGAAAGGAACCAATGAAAAGCTAGACTGGCTCTGATCAATGAAAGCTGGAAGCTGGCAAACACTAAAAAAGGTCAGCAGAGCTGATGCAGGGAGTGACATTTTCATCCTTTCTGGAAGATACCCTGAGACCCAACCCTACTTTTCCAGCTTTTTCTACCAAAATAGAAATGAGAAGTGCAATACGCAGCCTGAGTGCCAAAGGAACTATATGAACATCCTATTTGCTCTAAGCCACATTTACCTTACGTGGGGAAATGTCCGATCTGTAAAAGTATCTTAGCCTACAGCCATAAATGAGCCTCTTCCCCCACTAAGTGCCTGCGATGTGGACTTATTTATATCCTCAGAAGACTTTGGAAGAGCTTAGAGAAAACTGTAATAGCTTGTCTATAAATTAGTAAGGCTACAATGGGACTGGTCAATAGTAGCAACAAAAGCAATAAAGTTAGACAAGAACTTGGAGGTCGCTGTAGAAATTTAAGCAATGAGGAATAAGGAGCAATGGACTGGCAGAATAGGAACAAGGT
Source organism: Carollia perspicillata (assembly GCA_004027735.1). Lineage (NCBI taxonomy): Eukaryota > Metazoa > Chordata > Mammalia > Chiroptera > Phyllostomidae > Carollia > Carollia perspicillata. The sequence goes on along the minus strand of PVKM010000519.1, from coordinate 21,096 downwards.
AGGTCAGGGGGCAAAGGATATTTCAAGCTAGATTAAGTGTGTGCAGGTTTCTAAAATGTTAGACTTTTCCTTGAGGTTTAATACCCATGCAGTGCAAAGTAAAAAAGTTTTTATCTCCTCATATCTTAAAGCTTATAATTAGATTTTAATTATTTTGGTCCTCTGAAAAAAAGACTTATTGTGACCTACAGAACATCTGTGAAAACAAATTCAAATCTTATAATTGGGTTAATATTGTGGTGGCCAAAAAGGTCATTTGGTTTTTTCAGTAAGATGGCTCTAGTGGTGCTTAATTGTCTTTGACTTCATTCAAAAACAACTGCATTGTGACAGCTGTCATATCAGTGTGCTTTAAAAAAAACCATCAAAATTGCTGAACTTTTGCATAGCCATTTTAATATTGAAGATGGGAGAAAATAAGCAACACTTTCAGTGCATTATGCTTTATTATTTCAAGAAAGGTAAAAAAGCAACTGAAATGCAAAAAAAGATTTGTACAGTGTATGAAGAAAGTTTTGTGACTGTGTCACAGAACCTGTCAAAAGTGGTTTATGAAGTTTCACGCTGGAGATTTCTAACTGGATGATGCTCCACAGTCAGGTACACCAATTAAAGTTGACAGCGATCAAATCAAGACATTAAGAATAATGTACATCATACCACGAGAGAGAGCCAACATACTGACAATATTCAAATCAATGAAGTTATTGGTGAAAATGAAAATATGTCTTTTATTTTACAGAATAAAAACACATAGGGACTTTTTGGCCAACCCAGTACTTACATTACATTTTTTACTACTTTATTCTTTTTTCTGTCCCATAACTTCCCTGGGCCTAATGCTTGTGCTGTGCTAATTCATCTCCCTGCCAGGACTTTCTCAACCAAGAATTAACTGACTAGTAGGGACAGTTGAAGCTCTTTTCCTACTCATTAAACAAAGGATACCAAAATGAAACCAACTTCTTAAGAGACCAGCTACATTAAAAAAAGTGGAATGATGAACAGATTTAATAAAATGATGATGGTTGCTGATGCTATAATGAGTACATACCTGAGGGTTTCACTGTATTAGTCTCTCTACTTTTGTTTATATTTGGTCATGTTGTTTTTTTTAATGCCATCTAATAGTCACTTTCGAGTATCTTATTGTAATTAGAAAGGAAAGTAAGCCAATTTCTAAAATCATCATGCTCAAAGAGCAAATGCACCCAATTGGCAGATGCTACTGATGCTCCTACAACAACAAAGAGTAAGTGCACTCTTGGCGGCGAGGGGCAGATGCATGCATACACAAGGACGAGCCACAGAAGTCCCATGCCACTTTAAATTTCAGTGTTACACATACCTGTAGTTACTTCTCAGACATACAGAAATGCCGTCTGTGTGAGAAACAGAAATACTCACCAGGAACTTTACAGATTTCGTTTCTACTGCTTGTTAATTTTAAAATCATTGTGAGACAAATAGACCTCGTACTTTATACATATTACTGTGCTTTTTAATATTATCCATAAGAGAAGTTTATTCAAATTTCCTATTTCTATGCTGCATATTTCCTATACTATTACTGTATTTTGCCATGTATAATGCACACTTTTTTGCCCAAATTTCTGAGGGGAAAATAAGGATGCACATTATACATGGGGAGTAGCTGAAATACCTTGTATCTGTTCTCATCTTTTGTAATTATTTGTTACATAAAGTTTCTTGTACCATGACATGTTCAACGACAAATTCCTTTATAATATAAAAATAAGTATCTAAATATAAATTAATTAAAAATTAAAATGAAAGATTTTTTTCTTGAAAGTTTGGGCCAAAAATGTGGGTGCACATTATACATGGGAGTGCATTACACGCAGCAAAATGTGGTAATAGGCAGATTTTATAAAAGTACAAGCAAGGATCCATCTACCCAGGAAAATGCTTTAAATAAAATGAGGTATTTTAAGTACGGAGCTGGGTTCTAAAACACACACTGTAAAGGAAAACCACAACTGCAGGGTTTTTGATGAGACTGGCAGACATGCGTAACCACAGGTGACAGACACCCCCAGCGCTGCTTTGGCACTGGGGGCCCCTCCACCTTAGTTGTCAGCTGTTGCTCAGAAGTTAATCTTATGCTACTGCAGGCATTCAACAGAGCACCTAACTTGGAGAATGTCCACACTAGAAAGAATGGACTTTTTAAAGTGACCCCTTACCTTAAGTCTGTATAAAAGCTACACATTTTCCTACACAACTTAGACCATTAGTGTGTTTTCACTTCAGCTTTTACATACATAGGGGGGAAAACCCTGGCCGCATCGTCTGAAGAGACAGAAACAACCTTCTAACTAGAAGAAAACAAAATAACCTTTCACCTTTTTAGGGATGTTTTCCTACCTGACTTGTATCCGACCCACAATCACCTATTAGCTCATTCTACCTTTACAGTGTCTTTTGTGAACAAAGGTGCCAAGTAATGTAATCATTATGGAGATGAAAAATTATAATCAAGTGACTTGCAGGTCACACGTTTAATTATTAGTAGAGCACGGGCAAGAATCCATACATTCGATTTGCCAGCTTCACGCTCTAACCACTCAGACACATTACAAATTTAAGTCTGACGGTGCTACAAATTGTGAACCATTTCATGAACATTTATTGACATCAAGGGCTTTGAAATAAAAATGGCTACATTTTTTCAGATGCTGTGCTAAAAGTCACTTTACATACATTGCCTTGAGTCCTCACAACAGTTTGTGAAACTCGTAATTCTCATTTATAGATTAGGAAGATAAGATTTGGAAAGATTAAGTGATTGCCCAATAACGTAGCCAGAAAGTGTTGAAACCAGCATTCAAATCCCAGTCTACCAAAATTACCAAGAGAACTCTTTGCCCTCCATATATTTATGCAAACATAGGTAGTGGTGTGAGAGTTGTGGCCTACCAAAGAAGCAACTCTTACCCTTTGTGACAGCATGGATGGACCTGGAGAGCATTATGCTAAGCAAAATAAGCCAGTCAGAGAAAGACGAATACTATACGATCTCCTCATATGTGGAATCTAATAAGCAAACTAAACTGAGGAACAAAACCAAACCAGAGGCATGGATGCAATGGAACTGACTGATCGATCTCGGGGGCAGGGCAGCTGAAGGCTGGCGTCGGGGCTTGGGAAGGGAGGGAAAAGGAAGGGAAATGGAGGACATCTGTAACAGTATCAACAATTTTTAAAAAATAAGTTAAAAATAAATAAATAATACAACTCCCCTTTTATCACCTAAAAATAGCCCACATCTATAATTAAATGGCAACAAATACATTTTTTCCTTTTCCTTGTCATTATTTTCTCTCTCTCTTCCCCCCTCCCTCCTTCCCTCCCTCCCAGCCCTTTCTCTCTCTTATTTTGTTTTTTGGTGTAGGGGTTGTAGGTGGAAATCTGAATTTAAGGAAAAGAGATTCCTAGGAGAACTGATAATGGAAGATGATTAGGATTTTTTTCTATAGGAATAATAATTAACAGCAAATTTTTAAATTGTTATCATTTGTTGAAGCCTACTATGTACCAAAGCTATGATAGTACTTTATATTATACCTTGTGTAAAATTCTTTATCAGGAGATGCTAAGGGGCTTCCACTTAAAAACTCAGATTCTTGCTAAATTTGATAATGTGTAACACTATGGTTATTGCTAATTTTCCTGTCCTTCCTTTTTTTAAATTCCAGTACTTCACACTACTATAGCCTAATCTTTAAGAAGCAAAACAAGACTCTGATCCTTGAAAAGCTATTAAAGAGGAGCTGTCATTACAACAACCATATAAGTAAAATATAAGTATCTCAGCCATAAACATCTAATAAACTTGTAGAACCTAGTACACAAATGCATATATACTTGCCTCCGGAGTTCCTAGTGCTTTCACAGCATTCAGATCAGACCCTGAGCAGAAAGTATTTTTTGCCCCACAAACAATGAGGCCTTTCCCTTCTGTCCAGTTTTCCAATTCAATCACTCTTTCCAAAAGCTGCAGCATCATAACACCTGCCGAGAGTGGAGGGGGAATCATGAACAGCTAAGACACTCAGAGAATACAAATAACTGAGAAACAATGAGGTGGCAAACAAGGTACTTAGATTGCACATTTTACGAGTTTTTACTGAATGTTACATCCCTGCTACGTAGTCACTGTGAATATATCCAGAAGAGGTATACATAACAGTGCTGCTTTATTTACTTACTGTTTTGCCTGGTTTAAAAGTTCACAATTTGTTAGCAATCTCTCTCTCTCTTTCTTAATTAAGAAATTCCACAAATAGATGGTCATGAAGAAAAACAAGAATATATATATGTCCTAGTAATATGAACACTGGAATCAATACTATGGAATATGGTGTTAAGAAAACATATTCCTTAGGGTAAAAATGAAATACAGGCCTCCCTCCACAGCAGTACGCACTGTCTTAGTCAGCAAACACATAACGAGTTGCGTCACTATCCCTAATTCAACTCCAGTACTACCTCAGAGCATGAGATGTTATGATGACGCTGGGCAGCATTGGGATGATTGAAGGTCTCTATTGACCTATATAGATTTATTCTCACCCTAAATGTGTGCTTTTCTGTAAAAAAAAACAAAACAACTATTAGACTGTAAGTCTTTTGAGAGCAAGAACTGTATTTCTAAAGCACCTAGGACATCCTTGGCAGGTCTGCTATTTCAAGTAGGTTGTAGCTGAAACTACGGTGAATATATCCAGAATATATGGTGAATATACCCTAACCACATCAAAACTAGTAGAACATGTGGTAAATACCATCTTGTTTCCTGGCTGAGAAACTGTGCTAAGAAGCCCAAGGCATACAATGGAAGTACCTAGTTGAATGCCAATGAAATGACTAGCAAACATTAATTCTATAATTTATTTAGACTGTTACCTTGATATCATTCAAAAATTCTATTGGAGTTTGTTTATAATAAACAAATTTAAAGTGGAAACAGCAGAGACTGCCATTTATGCTTATTTGTGGAAGTCTTCCAAGTTTGAGAAGTTCATAATGCTCTCAGCATGATTAAATTTACTCTTTCCTCTGCTTAAGAAGATGCATTAGAAGCCAACAGAAAGATCGCAACAGAGGGTTGAAATTGGCAAAATCTCTACCACAAGATTCCAAAATTTATTATGTATAGCCCATTAAACTATGTTCACTTCTAAGGAATATAAACCTCATGATGTCAAGAACTGTTATTTTCCTTGCCATTTTTTGAAGTAACCAGGAGGGAAGTGGTCCCACGATAAATGACAACTAACGTGGCTCTCCTTCCTAATTGCTAGTTACGACCTAGTTGCAATAGCAGACCTACCCAAGGATGTCCTAGGTACTTTAGAAATATAGTTCTTGCAAATCTCAAAAGAGTTACAGTCTAACAGTTTTTTTCTTTTTATAGAAAAATACACCTTTAGGGTGAGAATAAATCTATATAGGTAAATATGGACCATCCCTAATATTTAAGCTTCAAAAAAATGCTGACCTTGAGTATGAGAAATCTACACCAGTAGTTAATCTTGAACTCATCTTTCTGACTTTGTAAAATACATGTTAAGAGTTGGAAGGGACCTTGAAGACTATCTGGTAGGGTGATTTTCAAACAAAGGCCTTGGGGGTTATGTAGTACGGGGCTCAATCATCATCTCCCAACCCAACAAAACACCATTATCCACACTAATGTGTAACAGTTCTATTTGTATTAGTGTTAATTAGGAACCAAATTAACATTTGTTTCCATTTGAATACAAAGTTTTACTAATGTATTTGGAGCTATTCAGTGGTAAATGAAAACTGTTAATCTAATCTAATTCTTAGGGCAGTCTTACTTTGCTAATCTTATTTTTCCCAGGCTAATGTTAGTTTCCTAGGTCTTTATTCTCTGGACTCATTGAAGGTGTGAAACTGCACTGTTCAATAAAGTAGCCACCACCGCATGTAGCTACTATAACGCACTCAAATGTAGCCAGTCCAAAGGTGCACTGGGATGTGCAGTAGGTGTAAAACACACACCAGATTTCGAAGACTCGGTATTTAAAAAAATGCTTAATTTTTTATACTAGTCACATGTTGAAATATTTTGAATACACTGGGTTAAATTAAAAATTTAAATTAATTTTACCTGTTTCATTTTGCTTTTTAAAACATGGCTACTACAGAATTTGACACTACATATGTGGCTCACATTTGTGTCTTGCGTTATGTTTCTCTTGATTAACACTAACAGAGACAGACATCTCTGAACTCTGCTGAGTGGAAAGGAAAAGTCATCTTTGATTTAAAGATTCACCATAGACAACTTATGGTTTACAGTCTTTTGAATTATGATTATAGGTGTGATTACATATAGATACATGACAATGCATGCAGGTATTTTTGAGCCCAATATTTCAAATGCTACTATAGAATATAATTTATTTTCATAAAGTATATAAATGACAAATAGAGAAATTGCCAAAATCACCTTGAAATACAAAGGCTGGTTATTCAGCAAGGTCACTCATTAGCTTTTGCAATGACATCAAGGTAGCATCATTCGAATTTCAGCTTTGGCAAAAAATTCCAAATTACCATAGATCCTGGACCTTCAAGTCTCTTAAACATAAAATTCTTGTATGCCAAGAGCACTGCCTAGCAAACAGAAGGTGTTTACCAGTATCTAAGAGTGAGGAAAGGAGCAACAAACAGGTACGGGAAGTGTTTTCACTGATAATATTGGAATTACATGGGTAAAATCACAGTCTTATTTCAATTCACACAAAAAACTTAAGCGTAGGTTTTTCTCTTTAGTTTTTAAAAACATTTGAAAACACCTTTTCTTTGTTTCCCAGTGACATTAGCTGAACACAAACAAATGAAGTTGGTAAGCAGTTAATACATTTCAATGGAAAAAAATAGTCAAGATTAATTTGACAATTTCCTTTTCATCAGCATCTTTATTTCAGGGATTGTTTTAAAAGAAAAGCATTAAAATTTCCACAATTAGTAAAAAATGTTCCTGGCTCACATGACAGTTTTGTTTTGTTTTCACGTTCTGTAAGGACCCATGACTTCCTAGAGTTAATGTCAACTGGGGTAAGGATAAGAGCCATGTAACAGCAGGTTAGACTTAGTGTTATTCTTTCACAAGCAAAAGAAAACTCTTTATACCTGAGAAGGCATTCCTTTTAGCTGGATTGTTCAAAGTAAGAATGCCAATGCCATTGTCTTCCTTCTGAAGGTCAATGGTTCCCCCAGGAAACTGCTGAAGTATTTTCTTTACTTTCTCTTCATGGAAGCCATGAGATGTATTATAAAGTGACAATCCTGTTTGATGTAGCAATTTTGTCCTTAGAGACACAGATGATGTCTTCAAAAGACTTCTTGCCATTTCTGGAAAAAAGACACAAGTATACGTAGTCCAGACGAACAGACACTTTTGTACTATCATTTTGTTAGTAGACCTTTCTGTTTAACTGGAAGTACTTCCCCACTTATAAAAGCACTCGTAGAAGAGATGGTTGGTATGGAATTCCTTTCCTTTTCCCCCTTTCTCAAACCAAATAATTCCCAAAGTATATCATTTCGGGACTCTACCACTGCGAGACGATAACCGAGTGGCAGTGCAGTTACGCAGATCTAATACAGTAGGAGGGTTAGAAGATTGTTGCTGTTCTGCATTTCGTGCCATCTCCTGCCTCCAGGTAATCTTTCTCATGACAGTAGTTATTTTTCCAATTCTCACATTTCCAAAATTTAAGAAGAAATCAGTCCAAATGTCCACTTAGAGACAGTCTCAATGCAGAAATGCTACAAGAGAAATCCCATTCTCTAAGAGAAATTTGATTCTTAGCATTATCCTTACATTCTGTGATGTTTTTACAGAAGCAGAAGGGGTCCAGAGGAAGACGGAAAAAAATAGGAATGTGTGCGTGGTTTCTGTGTTCCCTGGGGTTCTGCCCCTCTTCTCTCACTTTCACCAGGTAATCGCAACTCTGCCCCACAGACTTTTTACCTTACAGAAGCATTGCTGTTGACATAAAACATAATTCAGAAGAATATGCAGCCCAATGAACTCTCCCAAGGCAAATACATTTAAGTACATAGCACTCAGCAGAGAACAGGAATCTCAGGTTTGCTCTGCCACCTTTCGATCGCCACTCCAAATAAGGGTAATTACCTTGACCTCTAATATCCAAAATCAGTTTGTCTGCTTTGAATTTTATATGAAGTGAAGAATATGGGATATTCTTTGTGTCTGACTTCAACTCTCTGTCCCCACACTACTGTCTCCCTCTCCCCCCCTCCCAAGTATGTCCAAGCTTGCTTTTCCTTGGAATATGTTCTTGCATGTTTTGCACCTAGGGATATATCAGATACACAAGAGACAACTCTACAGAAAGTTAAACTGGGGAAGAGGTTATGATCTTTTTCACAGTGACTATGACTTCAGTATAAAAGAAATGTGCCAAAGAAACCAGATAAGGACTTGGGTGGCTATTTAAAAAAAAAAGTCTTCGTTTTCCACAATATTCTGTTTGGGGAAAAGAAGAAGAATTAAACAAGAGGATAACAGAGTACGGTTTATAAAATCATTGGCATTTTAAATTCTTATTGTGGGATAACAGAACCAATAAACAGCATGTCTTTTTTCATTGTAATGAGTCTATTCTCTCTTCATACAGTACCCCTCCCTCCAAGCCAACAACACAAATACAACTGGTACTGATTCCATCAGATCTGTTTCTCTTTGTCCTTAAATCATTACCAATTTAAATATTTATGTCACTAATATTTTTGCCTCATTAGACATCTTCGATATGCTGATTTTTCCAAGGAAACCTTATAAGTACTTCATGTAGCCTTCTATTAATTCCATACATTTTCACTTGCCCCCCACCCACTCCTGCCCCCTTCCACTAACTCTCCCCCTTTTCTCTCCCACAAACAGTACCATAAAAACTCAAGGGCCCTGCTTAAGCCTACCAGATTTGCTGACCTTGGTTGAGAAATCCAATTCTAGAAATTTGTTAATAGCTACTATGTACACTTTCACCTCAATTCTAACTTCAGAGACAAGGCTTCAGTGCTGAAGAGCTGACAAGGTGTTAGCTACTATTACGTGACTATAGTTTCTGAAAGTACAAGTAACCAAACAAGGGTTGAGATTCAGGTTTTGTATAAACATGCAGCCAAGCAATCAGCATTTTGGATTACTTCTAGACTTACAATATTATGAACAGACTCTAAGGCATTTGCAATTTCATAAACTTTCTTCAGGACAAAGCAAATGTTTACAACTTGTCATGCAGAAAACTTTGCTGCCCTGCCTCAAGCAGATTCGTTCAGCTGAATGAGCTCGCAATCAAGTCACGGGAACAGGGAAAGAGAAGGGAGCGCCGCAGAAGTCTGAGACGGAAGGTGCCACAGTCCATTTTTTTACAGTTCTGCTAAGGTGATCTATCTAAGGGTTGCCCTCTCTGCGTGGGGAATAACCTCACCATTCTCTTAAAACCTGTTACACATTCTGAAATTCAGTAAACCACAAAATTAGCACAAACACTTAATAAGAAAACAAGTAGCCTAAGATAGGTAGTAAACAACAAAAAATCAAATATATTCTATTTCACACAGTCAATATAGGACCTTTTAAAAAAAGTTTTGAGTTCATTTTAGGCTCTCATTATATAATTTCAAATTTCATCACATGCCACACACACCCGTCCTCCTCACACAGCCACAATTAACTTCTTTCAGTTCCTCAAATTCTTCAGGTGTTCTCTTCATTCTAAGTCTCTGTATAGGTGAGCCCTCACCTATTACACTTTCTGTCCATGAGAGTAACTCCAGACCATCTCCTTTAAAAACACACTAGACAATGGAAAATACTTTTTCATTGTCTGCTCTCCTTCATATTCTTTATTAACCCTCACGCTGTTCCGTAATTACTTCTTTAACCAAATCTTCCACCAGATTTAACAGCAGGAAAGCATTTGCAGTGCCTGCAGCAACGCTTGACAAATGAAATCTGCCAATAATCAGGTGGCATACAAGGCTTAAGAATCCATAACATCACAGGAGGCTGAACAGTTCTCCACTTAACGTGTTGATCATTCTCACCACTCACCCTCGTCCGACTCCATTCCTGCTAGTGTCTCACACTGGAACGATGATCGCTGCCTGTGCTCCACTGATCTTCACACACTGCTCTTTCAAGTCAGAGTGGTACAATTTCAAAAACCGGTCAGCTGATTATTACATTCCCCTCCCCCTTTCCATCTTTCCCCTAAGGCGTTTTTCTTCCAAGAGTTTCAGGAAGGGAGTTCTCATCTAGATCACTGGTTGGGAAACAACAGGCTCTCAGATGTGTGAGAAACAGGGGGTTGGAGGAGGGAGATGTAGATTTTTCTCTCTAGGCCTTATTAGTCTTTTCAACAGGTAAGTAATCTGTGGTTTTGATCCCCTACATTTGTAACCTTGTATGTGTGTGGCAATAAAAGGATTATTCAGGTTCTAAAAAATTCTAAAAGACATATTCTAAAAATGAGTTGGGCATTTTTGCTTGTTGTTGGAAAGTTGGCTGCACAAAACAAATGATGTAAGTTTTAGTTAACCCAGCTAATTTAATGCATAGGTAGTGAGAAGGACAATTACAGAGACCCTCGGGAACATTACCTGCCCAGGGCCTCACAACAGAAAGCCAACAGAAAACTTTGCCATCCCATAAATGCTCCCTTTTACCAGAAACGTAGTATATTGTGTCAGGCAAATCTCCAAATGCCAAGCCGACTCTGGGCCTTCTTAACCTGTAACAGAGATTGAAGTAAACCTAATATAGTAATCAGGTGGTGATTACAGAATAGGCTGTACTAACAAACTCATAAAAGATTCAGGTATGAAGTGTTTCCTTTTAAGTATTTTCCCAGATAGCAGCAGTGAAAACTGCGGATACAGCGAAGAAACTACAGGATGATGCACAGAGGAGAGGACACCGAAACCTCCCAAGGGTAGCCATGTCGCCAGAAATTTCTTAGTTCCTCTCTTCCTACTCCGTTCCCTACATAAACTAGCCAGGACGCCTGACATGCTAACAGCTTTGAGACCAGAGTCCCTCTTCCTCCAGGATTGCCGGAAAACCACTTTCCTTTACATCAGCACCTGCCCTTCCGTTACAGACCTACACAAGGTTGACTGTGTGGCCCATCCAATCTGATATTTATTGACTCTTTCTTTCTTTACTCTTTGTCCTGTAATATCTTTGCTCTTTGGCCCCATTTTGCAATTCTTGGAGACAGTTGCTTCAAGACGTTACATTTGATTGTATAACTGTTTTCTTTAGCCATTTAACACTACCTATCCCAGGCCTGGAAAGTATTCCTAATTTAAATTAGCACGTTGAAATAATGCCTCCCAATTCAGCTATTTCTCCACTTTCTGAAGAAACTTTTCCCCACCGCAGCTCACCTGGCCAAGTCCGGCCGCAGCGCCGGGCACTGAGTCCCTACGCCCAGCAGAGGGCGGAAGGCGGCGCGGCGGCGGAGGGGCCACTGCTGGGCCCCGGCAGGTCCCGGTTTAGAAATCGCAGGAGAAGCGCTGAAGCCCGTTACACAGCAACCTGCTGGGGTTCCCTCCTAGACGTCACTTAAAATACAGACCCTACCGCCGAAGTCCCGCAGACCGCCCGGCACACACCCTTTCCCCTCCCCGGCGCCACGCGACCCACTTCCGCTTCCTTGCGCCGCTCTTCCGCCCCGCTGGGCCCGCCCCCCGCTTTGGCCGCGGGTCCGCCTTGGCCGTTGTAGGTGTCCGGGCGATCCTGTGTCTGTACCTGCTTCGTGCTTTAGATTCTACAACCAAGGGTTAGAGCTGGTCCTGGGAAGCTGCCAAACCCTGTTTATTTTCAGTCTCTGGTGTTAACTTTGGAAATAGGGAAATGATAGAGGAAGGGGCTAATCTGCATAGCCACTGAGAAGATGCTCAGGGTCTCTGCTGGCAATGAACCCGGGTAGATGATATCAGGAGCACACAGAAAATTTGCAGAAAAAATCCTGCGCCCTGAGGAAACCCGGAAGAGGCCGTGCACACGGGGTTGCGTGAATGTCCCCAGTAATCTGTGGATTTCTCTCGCGCGGACTAGATTGCCTAACTTTGCACGATTATGTAAACCTCTCGGAATTTTGTCACCAACGTTAGGGCAAGGTGGAACAACTCTTAAAATCTAAGAATATAATTCTATTCCATCCACGCAGCACTGGGGTACCAGAACAGACGTGAAACTGATTGAAAGAAAAAGAAATTTCTTGCATACCTGTGTTTACAGCTTGAAATTTATACCCACTTTGTGTGCTGCTTTTTGTTTCCTTTCTAAGTGTGTGTTTTATGTTGTAGTTTGTAATATGAACCATTTCCCATATTTTTATTTTCCTTAATGCTTTAGAAAGTATATATTTTGATTTTCATTATACTATGGTTACTTAAATTTCCCAAGAATCTCTGTCAAAATATTATTATCTGTTTCTACCAACACAAAGTATAAAATTTGTGTTTACACATTCCTTTGTAAAATAATTTAGCATTTTAACTTTTTTATTTTCCTTGTTCTTTGTTTTAAATATATAACCTGGTATTTGAAACCTATTTTACATTACAAAAATGTTATTTTGTATATTATCATTTATTTCAGTAATTTCTGAATTTGCATTTCATTTTTTAGACCATGTTTAAATGACTTTAGACTTAATCGTATGTTTAAAACCATCAGTTGTTTTATATAGCCTATTTCAACCCTTCATTTTAATTAATCTCTTACTAGGTTACAAAGGGGGTTAAAATTATTTTTTTGTGCCCTGAGTGGCTTAGTGGGTTGGACATCGTCCCACAAACCAAAAGGATTCCAGTTCAGGGCACATGCTTGGGTTGCAGGCTAGGACATGGGCTGGGGGTGTGCAGAGTGGCAACTCATCCACGTTTCTCTTGCACATTGATGTTTCTCTCCCTCTGTTTCTCCCTCCATTCCCCTCTCTCTAATAAATAAATAAATAAAATCTTTAAAATATATTTATTGTTTTTTGTTTGCTTCATTCATTTTTTTCCCAAGAAGTATATATATTGTCTATTTTCAAAGGCCATGCATTTTTGAAACTTCTTATTTTTCCACATGAACTTCAATGGCTAGACCTACTGTATTTTGTTCTGCTGCAGAAGAGACCTGAAACCACCCTGGTATTTGCTTTTTTATAAGAAATTCTCCCTCTACCTATATGTTTCTGAGAGCTTTATACTAAACTTGTGATGCTATAGATTACATTATATTTTGTTAGAGATCACAAAATATTATCTAGGTATGTATCTCTTTTCAATGATTATACATGGGCTAAGTGAACATTATCTCTTATCTATATATACAGTATTTTGTATCTCCCTGAAGAAAGTTTTCTTATTCTTCATCTTATTTTCGCAGCAGTAACTCAGTTTAGGTGAGCTTTCTATTTGTGGCTCCCATTTTCCCAACATTTATCTGGACCTCATTTATCTTGCATAACTGAAATTATGTGCTCCTTGATCAACATCTCCCTACTTCTGCCTCCCCCAGTCCCTAGCAACCACCTTTCTCCCTCCTCCTTTGACTCCTTCAGATTCCACATATAAGTGAGATCGTGCCGCATTTGTCTTTCTGTCTGGCTTTTCACTTAGCATAATGTCCTCCAGGTTCATCTATGTTTTCTCAAATGGCAGTATCTCCTTTTTTAAGGCTACATAATATTCCAAGGGGTTTTTCTAAAACTCTTTACTTTTCTCTTGGTTATGTAATTGAATGAAACTTATATCTTTGCGTTTATGATGAGCCTTGAAGTAGACAAAAGTTTGTTGTGTGCTTAGCTTTGCATTCAAATTGAGATTGTCTTGAGTTCTCATTTTCTCTAACTTCATGCAGGTTTTAAAAAATAAATAGAAAATGGCTCTGTCGCTGAGAAAAATCCTTATACTAATATTTGTGCATGGAATTTCAAAACAGAACAAAACAGTTTCTATGTAGATTGCTTTTTGAGAGACTGACCAAATATCATTTGCTAAAGAATGCCTCCTGCCACCTTTCTTCTGTGAAAAATGAATTTCATTTGACTAATTTTTGCTATTTTTTCGGTATAATTTGACTAAGTTTTGCTATTTTTCAGTATACACTATCTCAAAATTTAGTTCATAATAAAAGTATGTCTCATCGAATAAGATTTATAGCAGAATAATGCAAAGAACAATAGTGTTCTTGACTTTCCATTCTTCACTTTGTAGAAATATACTGCCCCCTAGTGGCAGTTTACATCTATAACAAACCTAGGCATTTATTAAGCTAAAGAAATTTGTGCCCGGTAATAAATACAGTTCTTTAAATTGAAATACAATTTTTCCCAAAACTAATATCCTGGAAAGTAGCATAACATGCCCTTTTAAACTTATTTTCATAGGTGTATGATGTTGTTGTTGTTGCTGCTGCTGTTGCCGTTTTTTGCAATTGAATTTTATTTTGCAGAGTTCGCTGCCTCTTTGGCTTTATTTCTCTGCCACGTGCCTTTTTCCAGTGAATTACTTTTGTTTAAGACAAAGCATATGCACAAGGACAATATGCTATTAACTGGCATATGATGGGCTTTGTTTTAAGGTAAAATGCTATTTTGAAATATAATTTAAAAAATTTCATTTTGGAGTACGAGATACATATATACATAGTTCAAAATTACATGGGGTAAAGAGTCTTCTTCTCCTCTGTTCTCTACCTGGTTCTCCTTTTCAGAGACAATAACCCTTACTAAACTCACTTTTTATGTATTTTCAGAGTTTATTATATTTATTTATTAGATATAACACACACATTTATTGTATCTATTGTATATTATGTATACATGTTTTTATAGACATAAGAAGAAGGACACAGAAAACTCAGAATGTAGTTATAAAAGTTGTATATTATTCTTACATGTCTAAACTTAGTCACCTTTAAAGTACTTTCTATTTGATGCAATACACCTACTGAGACAATTTTTCCACTGCTAAAAATAGTTTTTGAACTTGGCAATTTTGATACCTTTTTGTGCTTCTAAAAGAAGCATGCTTTGTACTTCTTGAGTACTTCTGCCATTTTTTGTTTTATCTCTTCCACATAGACAAAACATTTCCTTTTAAGGTATTTTTTCATCCAGGAAAACAGAAAATCATTGCCCAGGGGCGAGATCCGGTGAATGGGGAGGGTGGGGGATGGGGATCATACTGTTTTTTTGTCACAAACTGCTGAACACTCAGCATGGTGTGGACCCATCATGAAATGGGAAAACGTGTTGAAGGAGTCTTCAAAAAATATTCACCGAAGCCCAGTGCAGCCTCTCACAGCAACACCAGCTAGTGCACTGATACAGATGGGTTCCTAGAACAGTCACCTAGTGGGCCTGTACTACCAGGGCCCACCCTCCAGAAGATAATTCCATTTTTTGGTGGGTACCCCTCATATATAAATATATGCATTCTAATGCATTATAAATACATGTTATAAGTAAATATATAATTATGATTATATACATACACACACTGATGGTACATTCATTCAAAGAATATTATGCAGTCTTAAATATAAGAATGAGGTACTAATTTGTACTGATATGGAATAATCAACAATATAAACTTAAAACATATTTACATAAACATAAAATATTTGTATGTTACTGTGTGTCTTTAGGGGTTGACAAAAGTAGGTTTAATATTTTTATCTATAGAGCTAAAGTGTGTCTACCAGAGATAGCGTAGCATTGGTTCTTGTTTTTTCATTCCGTATGACAAACTCTGCCCTTTTATTGAATTGTTTAACTTACTCATATTTAATGTTATTATTGATATGGTAATATCTGCATTTTGAATTTTTGTTTCCCCTAATCCTTTTTAATCTATTTTTCTTCATTTTTTAGTTTGGCAGTAATGAATATTTTCTAGTGTTACATTTCATTTCATTTTTCAATTTTTTCTGTATTTTGGGATAATTTTCTTAGTGGTTTGCCATATATGTTAGCTTAATTTATCAGAGTCTACTCAGATTTATACTAACTTAATTCCAGTCACATATTGAAATATTACTCCTATATAGTTTTTGTTTTTGACTTTTGGTGCCATTATTGTTATACACATTATATCTATAAATGTTACAAATCTGACATGTTTATAAATATTAATTTATATAATTACATGTCTTTTAGAGGAGCTGAGAGAAGAAAAGAAAGCAAAGGTGCATTTAGAGTGTTAGTTATAGTAACCTTTATAATTATTTCTTAGGCTTGCTTTCATTTATCCTGGAGATTTGAGTTCCCATCTGCTGTCATATCTTTACTCCAGTTCAGCTTTGTTCCCAACAATCTCCTTTGTGCCTGAAGAAGTTCTCTTAGAATTTCTTATTAGTTGTGTTTGCTTACAATGATTATTTTTCAGTTTTTGTTTATCTGACATTGTCTTTATTTCAGCTTAATTTTGCTCTTTCAAATTTTCAATGTAGACAAAAATGTCTTTGAACATTTTCACTCTGATATTTCTTGATAAAGCTCTCTTGGTGTTTTTCCTACTTGGAGTTTCTTGGACCTCTTGGATGTTTCTCAGGAAATTTTTGTTTCTCAACAAATATGGGAAATTCTCAATCATTATTTTTTTAATTACTTTTTGTGGATTTTATTGTTTGTTTCTCTCTTCTCTCCTGGTGAGTTTAATGTTGTCACACATTTCTCTTAGACTATGTTTATTTTTTCCTTCATAGTTTTGCCCTCTCTGTTTTTTTCAATTGTATAATCTCTATTGACCTTTTTTTAATGGATATAATTTAGATTCACTGATTCTTTCTTCTGCCAGTTCAAACCTATGTAAACCCTGTAGTGATTTCTTTTGGTATTGAACTTTCAACTTTAGAATTTCTATTTGTTATCCTTTATAACTTTTCTTTATTTTAGATATTGTCTCTTTGAGGAGACATTATTAACATATCTTCTTTTAATTATTTAAATATGATTTCCTTTAATTCTTTGAAGATACTTTAATAGCTGCTTTGAAGTCTTTATCTGCTATGACCTACAACTGGACCCCCTCAAAGAAAGTTGCTATCGCCTGCTTAAAAAAAAACAAAACAGAAAAAGAAAGAAAGAAAAGAAAAAAAACTCTGTATGGGTCACACTTTCCCATTTCTTTGCATGTCTTGTAATTTCTTTTTTAACTTTACATTTTAGATAATACATTGTTCCCTCTCTGGATATAATTACCTCCCACTTGTTTGGTGCTTATTATTGTTCTTTGTCTATTTATTGTTTAGCTACTGGTGGTGCCGTCTTAGTCTGAAGCCTCCAGTGTTTCTCTTGAGAGGGGGCACATCCTTGCAACCAGTCGCCTGGGGTGAGACTGCTTCCAGCAGGGCTGTCTTTGACTGTCTCTTTCCCCGTGCACACCCTTTCATTGCTGCCTGATCTGCTCTGTTTTTTTCACAATGCCCTTGGGTACAAATTTCTCCAAAGTTTGACACAATTAAATTTGGGCCTCATTTTAGAAGTAGTTTCTGAAGCCAGTGTGTGGGGATTGCTCTGACCTAGGGAATGGTTTTTGTAGGTGGTAGTTCTCCTGTTTCTCATAAACATGCTGGCCAAACTTCCGGCCTGTCACTCTCACCCCAGCTACTGTGTCCATTGTTTTTAAGAGCATCCTTAGATTTTTATCTTTCCCATACTCTGTTTAAAATAAAGTTAGTTCGTTTGAGAAAACTTCATAACTCCCTGTTCTAAAGGCCTACCTCTCCCCCTGAAAAAAAAAAATGCCCGAGCCATGGAACTGGAGTGGGGACTTACCTATGCACGGTACATTTATTTTAGGAGGAGGGTGCTGGGTGTAGGCAGCAGCCTGTGGGCCTCTTGTCTTGCCTCTCCCGTAGTGGATTCTCTACTGGACACATAGCTGGGCTGAGAAAGATTGAGTCTCCAGTCTCTCGGCTGACACTTGCGATAGAGTCTCTGGCCTGTAAATAGAAGCTAGAGGCAAGAAGGGACTCTCTGGTCTCTCATGCAGTCACCTAGGATTTAGTTTCTGCAAAATATAGCTGGATTATTTGATAAATGCTAACAACCTGGTCCTTGCATAGCTGTTAAGGGGAGAAGAAACCCTGTGGTTTCACCCTGTGCAACCCTGGGCTGCACCTGTCTGGACTGAAGTTTCTCTTTCATGCTGAGCTGGAACAAGGGGCAGAGGAAACAGGCTATAATTCAAATGCCCCAGGTTCTCACTGTTCTTACTGACTTTTAGTGGATTTTCTCAAATGAGTGTTTATTTATTGCCTCTCATTTGCCAATCTCCACATGTATTAGAACATTGTGATTTTAAAAAATAATATATATATTTTAACCAATTATGCATATTTGACTTGGGTTCATGGAGCTCCTCAGGCTACCATTCCAGAAGGGGCTACTCCTGAAATTCCTCACTTTTGAGACAGAAGCTTCAATTAAGGTAGGAAGAAAGAGAGCAAATGATTTAAAAAAATTCAAAGGATAGTAATGAAGCGAAGGCAAAGGCTATGAAATTACTTTATTCTTTGATGTTTTGATGCAAGGTAGGATAGCTATAAAATCATAGAAAAAAAGTACAAGGTGTGGAGAGATACTCTTAAATAAAGGGAATCTCTTGAGAGTCTGTGAATTTTTGTGTTGAAAATAGGTAAGAAAGTTAACAAAGTTTGACAAAGAGAAAAGACAGCTTTTTTCCCAAGTAAACAAAGATGGTAGAGTTGAGAGGTCACTGTATATATATATATATTTTTTTTTGATGAAGGGAAAGGTGTGGCAATGTGCCTTGAGGTAAAAAACAGGAAAACTAAAATAAATTATGAGTGCTGTCTTTGGTCTTCTGGCTGAAGCATCGACTCCCAACAGTGTCTGTGAGGGAATTGAGGTGGAACGGCCAGTGCCTTTTTTTGCCTCCCCCAGAGCTGACCTGTTCCCAAGGGTTCTTTTGCAAGCAGTTTGTGGAAAGTGCTAGGAACACAGGTGAAATGACCCAGAAAAGTGAAGGAAGCGTCATTGAGCATGCTGCAGTGCACACGTGGAGCCTAATACTTGGGGAAGCTCTGGAAAACAGTGCAAAATGCACGTACAAGAATTGTCCCAGCCAGGGAATGATGACAACTAGAGTGCCAGTGAGTCATTGATAAGTGTCTCTGGAGATGTCAATTTACTTCCACTTCTGTCCTGCTGTGATCTCCAGCAAAATGAGTTCTGACAGCCCAAGGGCAGCTCCCCAGCCAAGATGCAGTAACTAGTTGTTGGAAGCCATGAAGGTTCGAGTGGAAATGATGCTTATGGACGGGGTGTCAGCAGTGCCTGCCTGCTGCTCTAGGAGTTTTTCAAACAAACCGGCCTGTGCCCTTCTCTTTCCTTCATCTGCTACTGCAAATTCTGATCATCCTTGTACACAGCAGTATGGAGAGGGGGTACATGTAGATATATCTCCTTCATAAAGTTGCCCCAGTGATTAATAGCTTCAGCTTATTGGTTAAAGACCATAGAAGTTAAATAAGAAATTTTTTCCAACTGGACTGAATGAGTCCATGAGCCTGAGAGACTGGGGAAGAGAAAAAAACATTTATTAAGGTCTCTTTGGGCTTTGGGGGAATGTAATTGTGAGTCCACCAGAAAAGAATCCAAAGATTCCTGGGGTTGAGGTGAAAGTTGCAAAAACTCGCATGATCTAGTCAGCACCACATTTGACACAGAAGGATCTTAGGCATTCTAAGGGCAAGAAATGGAGATGGTGAGTATGGGAGTTATCGTGATTTATGAACTGATTTTGTAAGTCACTGAAAGATGAAAGAGTCTGGAGCCTCGAAGGTGCTAGATAATAAGGCGGAGCTGAAATATGAGGGTACAAAATTAGGCCAGAGACGTAAGAGAAGTCAAAAGGGACCCTAATGTACTGAAGGAAGAACTCAGAAGAGGCAAGAAAACCAGAGATCCTCTGATGACAGCGAATAAGTGCAACAAACAGGGAGGACACAGGGTGGGAGGAAAGGACAGGACAGAGGCGGAAACTTGTGATGTAATTTTCAGAGTGGAGCCGTTTAGAGTGTCAGATTGTGGCTGAAATGAAGTGGAGATAAAAGTTTGGGAAATACGGCACTTGAGACATTATGAGTCCAGGCTTTCTGATGAGTCATTTGTAAATATAATGGCAGGGGATAAAAGGAAATAGAAAATCATCAGCCTTGTATTAAAGTTTTGAAACATGATGTAGGAGGATGTTTTGTAACACAACTGGAAGAAGCTGCAATAAAACTTTGGAAAGAATAACACAATTTTCAAAATTCTGCATTATGTTCAAAATTATTTTGATATTTGACACAGAGATATAATTTGTCTTATTTCATGCTACCCTCAACTTTAATTTTTCTGGTTCACACGAAAAGAACTCACTTGAGAATAAGCTCTTCTTTAGTGTTAAACATTATTTGAAGATTTGCTTATCTAAAAGATAACTTTTTGAAATTCATAGGAAGCTCTCATTCAATAGAATTAGACTATTACCTAAGGGATGCAGTTGAGACCTGACTGCTCATCCAGTGAGCATTGTTTCCATAGAGCATTTGCCCCAATATGAAAACAGTATGTTCAATCTTTAATCTATAAGCATGTTGGGGAGCAATCTTTAACTTTTGAACTGTACCTATCAACAACCTAATTATTTTATAATTGCCAGTTCAGCAATCCTGCTAAAATGGAGCCTGCATTTCAGTATGACCTCAGGACTTTTCATGTCCTAGGAAACCGTGTCAGAGGATACCCTGTCCTAGGATGTCGTGTTCCAGGATACTGACCATCTCCCAGGGAACAAGATAGACATGACTGCAGCTTTCTAGGAGAAGGAGGAGGTGACAAACAATTGTCACAAATGTGATTACTGTTGAGAAAAAAGAAATAGAGATTTTATCCTAAGAACTCTGAAACACCAATCCAAAATACCTATGCACCCCAGTGTTCATAGCAGCACAATTTACAATAGCCAAGTGCTGGAAGCAACCTAAGT